>CAUDMG010000786.1:75000-367500 GCA_958450375.1 Homarus gammarus | reverse complement strand
TATGGGTCACCTGTCTACCACTTTCTACTGTCTTATCTGGCTGTGGTAATTAACACAGTGACACCTGGGATCAAGGCTTCAGTGTGCTGGTAATGTGAAAGATTTTGGGTGAGAGGGAGAGAGGGTGGGTGAGAGGGAGGGAGGGGGAGAGAAAGAGGGTGGTAGGCTAGTGAGAGGGGGGTGAGGGGGAAGGTATTGTAAATGTGAGAGAGAGAGAGAGAGAGAGAGAGAGAGAGAGAGAGAGAGAGAGAGAGAGAGGACGTGACTATTTACCCTTTACATAAGTCCGGGGAAGGGGAGAGAGAAGAGAGAGAGAGGGGGGACAGTTTACCCTCATATTAAACAGAGAGAGAGAGAGAGAGAGAGAGAGAGAGAGAGAGACAACGTGGCTGGAGGGGATTCTCTTGGGGTGTGGTCCTCACTTGTTGATCACCCTCCCTCTCCCACCTCTCGCCCACCCTCTCCTCCTACCCTTTACTCACTCTCCACATCCATTTTTTTTCTCTCTCTCTCTCTCTCTCTCTCTCACACCAGTAGTAATACTAGGTACTACTCAACTCCTTCTGACTCCTCCCCTCCACCCACCCACCCGCCCTACACATCCACCCACCCACCCGCCCTACACCCCTACCCACCCTATCCACCAACTCATCCACCAGGCCACCCGCCGTAGTCACCCACCCTACCCACAAGTCTGCCCCCCCCCCTCCCCCCAAGTTACCCACCCACCCACCTTTCCCTACCCACCAGACCACCCACCCCATCCACCCTACCCACCAGGCCGCCCACCTAACCCCACCCAACCCCCACCCACCCACCCTATCCCCGCCCAGCACGGATCAATACCCTCTGTTTGGCTCTCACATGCGCGCACTCCTGCCCTTTTCCCCCTCTTAACCCTCCCCTTTTCTTCCCCTTTCTCCTACCTTTCCCCCTCAACCCTTCCTGTTCCTCCATTTTCCCCTCTTACCCCTTCCTTTCCCCTCTTACCCCTTCCTTTCCCCTCTTACCCCTTCCTTTCCTTTCTTGCCCTTTCCTTTCATCTCACTATCTTCTCATACACCCTCTCTACGCTGTACATGACGGTGGTGGTAGTAGTAGTGATGGTGGTGGTAGTAGTAGTAGTAGTAGTAGTAGTAGTAGTAGTAGTAGTGATGGTGGTGGTAGGTATGTGATGGTGTTGGTGGTAGGCGTGCGTGTGTGGTGGTGGTAGGCGTGTGTGGTGGTCGTTGTTATGATAGGGGTAGACGTTTTAGTATTAATGGTAATGGTAATAGCAGTGGCAATAGCGATGACAGTAGCGGTAGTAGTAGTAGTTGTTGTAGTTGGTAGTAGAAGCAGTGTAGTAGTAGTAGTAGTAGTAGTAGTAGTAGTAATAGCGATGGCGGTGTGTGTGTGTGTGTGGTGGGCGTGGCAGAGATATGGCTACCTAAACGTCCGCATTTCGCTCTCCATGTCTGGTTGTGTCTGTCTTGTCATATTGCAGTTGCTTCTCTCACGTGATTGTCTCTTTGTGTGTCTGTTTCTGAAATGATAAACAATTACATATATAAGTGAATATAAATTAATAGTCCTTCCTGATCAACTTTGGAAATAACAAAGCGAAGTGGATTAAAAATTGGTTTGATAGTAGAGTTTTTTTCTACACAGTTAATTGATAATTGACCCAATAATTGTTACATTTTAAATTAATATTAATCTAGTCGTATTTACTGATTATTTTGTCCTGATTTATAATGTATTCAACTTATTTTATTAATTTATGTATATATTTGTTAATGTGTGTGTGTGTGTGTGTGTGTGTCATACATATTGTCTGTTAGCCTGTAGGTGTCTGTCTGACTGTCTCTCCCTACCCTCTCCAGAACAGAAGGAATGATAGACGGGAGGGGAGGGAGGTTGATGGACTGGGGAAGGAGGGGGGTGGGGAGGAGGGGTATGGCGGAATAAGACCATAAGAATGGAGAAAAGTGCAGCGGGCCTATTGGTCTTTACTGGACAGGATGGAGGGAAGAGGGCAGGGTTGATGGAAGAAGAGAGGGGGGGGGGGGGTTGATGGAAAGGGAAGGAGAGAGGGGAGTTGATGAAAGGGTACACATCGATATAATTTAAAAGCACCACCAACACCACCATCACCACCACCACCACAACCCTCCTCCACTATCACCATCCACCCTCCCCCACTACCACCACCCTCCCCCACTACCACCACCCTCCCCCACTACCACCACCCTTCCCCACTACCACCACCCTCCCCCTCTACCACCACCTTCCCCCACTACCACCACCCTCCCCCACTACCACCACCCTCCCCCACTACCACCACCCTCCCCCACTACCATCCACCCTCCCCCACAACCACCACCCTCCCCCTCTACCACCACCTTCCCCCACTACCACCACCAGGGCCCAAATTCCCCCACAACCTACAGTAAATCAAGACTTGTAACAGGATCACTTCAGGAAGGCGTCAGGTTACCGTAAAGTCGCCTGGGTGCGGTATTGTGGTTCAGTGTACGTCCTGTGGTGGTGTTTAGAGTTAGGTACGTGAAGCGGAACTATAAACACAAGAATCCTTTTCAGAATCCTTCGAGAATCCTTTGATAGAGGGACGGGAGGGAGATGGTTTTTTTTTTTTGCTTGTACTGTATCTAGTTAGGACCTGATAATAATTGCCAGGACTAACAAGTATAAACAAGCAAACAAATGGAGCAACAACTAAGTAAACCCCCTCCGTTTCCTAACTCCTCAACGCCCTTTTTGAAAATCATAACCTCGCGGTCCACTCTTCGCACAGGACACACACATCGCGCTGCACCTGGGTAAACGTAATGTACACTAACATTGGCGTTGTTTCGTGTGTTTTTGTTATATTAGTGTTTGTTTTAACGTCATTTATGGTCGATCTAAGTGAATTATATTGTATTGAAGGATGTAATTAATTTTTGTGTGATATTTTACTCTCTGTGTGTGTGTGTGTGTGTGTGTGTGTGTGTGTGTGTGTTGTATCTTCATCCTTAAAACGTAATCCAACTTTTGTTCCGTTTTGAAAAATATTTAGAAACGAGAGAGTTACTTGTTGAATGAGTTTCTTTTGTCTCCATTTTTTCCATTGTCTTGCGTTTTTTGTGCTCATTTTGTGTGCCTCTCTCTCTCTCTCTCTCTCTCTCTCTCTCTCTCTCTCTCTCTCTCTCTCTCTCTCACACAGGTATCAGCTCTCCCCCCAATTCATGTATTCACCTCAACACAGTACAGGTATAAGATAATCATATGGACTCACATTGACGGCAAACTCCTAACATTTTTACAGTACCCAAAGTAATATAAGATTAGGTTAGGTTAGTTTAGTTTAGTTTAGGTTGGGTTAGCTTAGGTTAGGTTAGTTTAGGTTAGTTTAAGTTAGGTTAGCTTAGGTTAGGTTAGGTTAGTGTACTGTAATCTATTTATATTTGTCCAAGGTATAATCTATTAGGTAACTACATATATGAAAAGTCGTGTTTTAATTTACCACTACCACCACTTTTACCACTACCATCATCACAAACTACCAGCTAGCTACCAGTAACCATCACCACCATTACAAACCACTTATCACCACCACTACCTACCAGTCACCTACCTACCAGCCACCTACCACCACCACCACTACCTACCAGTCACCTACCACCACCACTACCTACCAGTCACCTACCACCACCACTACCTACCAGTCACCTACCACCACCACCACTACCTACCAGCCACCTACCACTACCACTACCTACCAGCCACCTACCACCACCACTACCTACCAACCACCTACCACTACCACTACCTACCAGTCACCTACCACCACCACTACCTACCAACCACCTACCACTACCACTACCTACCAGTCACCTACCACCACTACCACCGTGTACACATAAGGTGGTTGGGAACTTCTGCTTTAATTCAACGATTTTACGACATTGTCTGCTGTGTGTGTGTGTGTGTGTTCCCTCGCCGTCATTTTTAACCCATTTGGATTATTATTATTCCCAATTTTCCACCCATTCCCCTATTATTCACCCATTCCTCTCCTCCTCCTTACCTTCTCCTCTTTCCTCCTTACCTCCTCTATCCCTTCCTCCTTACCGCCTTTCTTCCTTCCCCCACCTCCTTCCTCTTCTCTCTCTCTCTCTCTCTCTCTCTCTCCTAACAATCACGTGGGTAAGGAAATTGGCTCTTCAATTAATCTTGCAGCCGTCCATTGTGGAAATTTACCCTGGTCTTAGAGGGTACAGAGAGAGAGAGAGAGAGAGAGAGAGAGAGAGAGAGAGAGAGTGAGATAGCAAATTTCCATAAGTGAACAGAATTAACAAAGGAAAGTGAACTACAGAGACTAGGCCAGGGTGTGGTGGAGGTTGTTCACTTACCACTGTGTTAACTGACCTTAATATTGTCACTTTTATTATATTAGAAGGTGTGTGTGTGTGTGTGTGTGTGTGTGTGTGTGTGTGTGTGTGTGTATCAATATTATTATTATTATTATTTCTATTTTTTTCATTATTATTATTATTATTATTATTATTATTAATCGATAACTCATTGGTTGTTGACAAAGGGGAGGTTCACACACACACACACACACACACACACACACACACACACACACACACACACACTCTCTCTCTCTCTCTCTCTCTCTCTCTCTCTCAGTTGTTTGATGTAGTGACCCTGATTACGTTCTTAATGGCACTCTGCCTTTCAAGAGGGTCATTCTCTCTCTCTCTCTCTCTCTCTCTCTCTCTCTCTCTCTCTCTCTCTCTCTCTCATCATTTCTTTAGTTTGGGTTAGTTACGTTAGATTGGGGTATAGGTTAAGTTAAGCCATGTTAGGTTGAAGGTCAGGTTAGTTTAAGTCAAGTTGGGTTAGGTTAAGTCAAGTTGGGTTAGGTTAGGGTCTAGGTTAGGTTAGGTTAGGGTTCTAGGTTAGATTAAGGTCTAGGTAGATTTAGTTGACCTGTGACACCAAGATTGCCGACCCGTGGAGCAGTGACAGGCAGGTAAGGTAGAGGTGAGCCAACATCCTGACGCTGGCCAGGTGGTTAGGTTGCCTTGTCTGCCTCCTCCTTAATTGACCACCTGCGGCAGGAGAGGAAGACGAGGAGGAGGAGGAGGAGAGGTAGTGGGGATAATGGTGTAGGAGGAGGGGAAGGGGTGATGGAAGAGGAGAAAAAGGGGGGAAGGAGGAGGAGAAAGTGGGGATAGGAGGAGAGGTATTGGGGAAAAGGGGGGTAGGAGGAAGAGGAGGAGGGGAAGGGGTGATGGAGGAGGAGAAAGGGGGATAGGAAGAAGAGGAGTAGAGGTGGTGGTGGAGGAGGAGGAGAAGAGGAGGTGGTGGTGAGAAGGGAGACGGATAAAGCGGAAGAGGAAGAAGAGATAGTGAGAGTAATAATAGGAGAGGAGGGTAGAAGGAAGAGGAGAGGAATGGAGAGGAGGAGGGGGGTGGTCTAGCAGCCTTAGAATTGGGAGAAGGAAGAAGAAGAGAAGAATGGAAGAGGGGGAGGAGTAGGAGGAATGGAAGAGAGGAGGAGGAGGAAGAGATTATATAGGGTCATGAGTAGTTGTAAATTGTCTCCTCTTGAATTCCTTTTATTACTGCTCTCTCTCTCTCTCTCTCTCTCTCTCTCTCTCTCTCTCTCTCTCTCTCTCTCTCTCTCTCTCTCTCTTTTATTATTATTATTTTGATTTACGTTATATTAATAAGGGAATTTGACCCCCAGTTGCCAGAAGTACCTGACCCATAACCCCTTATCTTCGCTATTTTTGAAGTATTAAGTATTGGCAGCCTCTTGACCACCTCCCCCCCCTCCCTCCCCCCCCCCCCCCCCCACTCTCCCCACCACGACTCAAATATTCACCTGACAAGTCCCCGGTGTGACGTCACGCTATAGTTGCCAGTTAGGCGTTATAAGTGGCTCATGGCGTTGTGAAGTGACTTGCCTATACATGCCATATTCGGC
Organism: Homarus gammarus; assembly: GCA_958450375.1. Classification (NCBI taxonomy): domain Eukaryota; kingdom Metazoa; phylum Arthropoda; class Malacostraca; order Decapoda; family Nephropidae; genus Homarus; species Homarus gammarus. Next base: position 361,514 of record CAUDMG010000786.1, on the reverse strand, counting down.
CTTTTTTTTTTATCATTCGGGTTACTTATTATTATCCCGAAAGTTCCCTCTGAGCCTTAATTAATTTGGTTCGGGTTACTATTTAGTTATCTGAATTGTTATTGGAACATTTTTCGGGATAAGTCTGTGTTTCCATAAGTGTGTGTGTGTGTGTGTGTGTGTGTGTTTTAGTGATATAATTAATTCTGGTAGATGATGATGTTTGTTTCATAGGACTGATAATGGACTTAATGGTGATAATAAAAATCATTTTTTTCGTATTTTGTATTATTATTGTTATTATTTTGGTTGGTGTTGTATATTAATTATAGTTATCTCAGTATACGTCACATAATCATCACAAGTCACAAAGGTTTTCTTAGGTATAAAACACATCTATATCACACTGCCATGACTCCCTCCTTCCTTCCTTCCTTCCTTCCTTCCTTCCTTCCCTCCTTCCTTCCTTCCTTCCTTCCTCCACTCTGTTGCACTCCACGGCCGCTTTGTAAATAGTCCTGGGAGTGTCCTTGGTGGGGGGGGAGGGGAAGGGGAGGTGGGATGGGGTGAGATTAGGGGATGGGAAAAGAGAGGGGGTAGGCGGGATAGAGGTGGGGTGAAATGAGGCTAGAGTAAGGTGGGGTGAAAGGAAGAGGGTTGGGGTGAGGGAATGGTTAGGTTGGAGAGGGGAGGTGAGTTTGGGTGGTGGGGAGGATATGGTTTGGTAGATGGACTGGGGAGGTGTGAGGAGTGTGGGGGTGCAGGGAGGGAGAATAAGGTGTGAGTGTGGACGTGGAGAGAGGGAGGGTAAGGTGTGAGTGTGGGCGTGGAGGGAGGGTGGGTGGAGGTTGAGTGTGGGCGTGTCGGCAGCAGGGAGACCCACTGTAGTATGCATCAGAGGCGTGTACTAGGAGGCGTGTGTGTTGGTCCCTCTCACTTATTGACCTACACGCCCTGGACTTCCCGAAGATACCATCCCCCACGCCTCTGCCGATTTGCTTCTGATTTGGGAGTTCATGTGTGTGTGTGTGTGTGTGTGTTCGGGATTTCTTTTTTTAACCATGGGAAAGTGTGTTAAAAAGGAGCTGAAAAGGTGACAAAAAGTGGTTAGATTAGGTTAGAAGTTAAGGTAGTTAATATTGGGTTAATTACTTAGTAAGTTTAGTTACGTTAATGTCAGTTAGTTTAGTTTATTTTAGGTTTGACTAAGTGAACTAAATAAATAATAAAATAGCTATCGTCCAAGATTGTAAAGTTCCAGGTATCGTTACGTCACCAAAACATTACGATACCTGGAAAGTGGAGGCGGTAAGGTGTAAATGCCAATGACTCACACCACATAACCGTGTCTTCAGCTTCAAGGTGTTAATGTACTGGGATTTTAACGTTATCCACTGCCTCAAAGGTTAAAGTTGCTTGGATAATGACATAAGTAGATTGTGCTGTACTCTTTATCCTGAACTTTAAATTGTTGTGTCTTTCCCAGCTGTAATGTGTTGTTGTATGGGAGTCTCTCTCTCTCTCTCTCTCTCTCTCTCTCTCTCTCTCTCTCTCTCTCTCTCTGTCGTTGGTGACCTTGCTTAACTGTTGGTTTACGACCCCCTCCTCTCCCACACCTCCCCTCCCCTTCTCTTCCTCACCTCCCCTCCCCTTCTCCTCCTCATTCCTCCTCCTTCTCTTCACCCTCTTCATTCTTCCTCCCTCTGCTCATTCCTCTTCCTCACCACTCTTCATCCTCTTTACCCCTCCTCCTCATTTCCTCACCCCTACCCCCCCCTTCTTTCCCTCTCCCTCCTCCCCCCCCCCCCCCCCCCCCCCCCCCCCCCCGTCTCCCGTGAACTAACTCTCACTTGCATTGGAACTCGTTATCGTGGCCTTGTTGGTAGAGGAACCCCCCTCCCCCCCCCCAAGGAGGTGGTGAGGTACGTAGAGAAGGAAATGAGAAGAAGAGCTCAAAGAAGTGGGGAATATGAGGAGAAAGAAGAGAAAATGAGAGAGAGAGAGAGAGAGAGAGAGAGAGAGAGTATGTGTGTGTGTGTGTGAGTGAAGAGAAATTATCTTAGTTTGAAAGAACAGTTAAGTGGAGGACACACACACACACACACGCTTAAACAAAGGTCATGGAGAGTCACAAGTGGCATTGTGTGAGGTCATTAACTTGAAGGAGAGAGAGAGAGAGAGAGAGAGAGAGAGAGAGAGAGAGAGAGAGTTAAAATGAGAGGAATTAGTGTCACTCTCACTTCTTCCAATAATGCCTCTTCGATATCTTGAGAGAGAGAGAGAGAGAGAGAGAGAGAGAGAGAGAGACATTCTTACCACTCTCCCTCATCGATGACACTAGTGAGTGAGAGGAATTATTGCCACTCACACATCTCCCAGCAATGCGTCTGTTGAAAAAAAGTTGATAAATTGTATGTTTTTGGACGGATGACTTGATGGATGGATGGATGATTGACTGGGTGGATGGATGGGGACGGATATTTGGAAGGATATATGGATAAGTACGTAAATGGCTAGCCTGTGTGTTAAGATGGTAGCCTAGAGGACGGACGGACGGACGGACGGATAAACGTGAAGGATGTTTGGTAAACCTTAGCTGCTGCTTCACCTGTTTGTGATCACATACTGACTCACATCTTGGGGGGAGGAGGAGGTGATGATGGAGGCGAGGAAGGAGGTGATGATGGAGGCGAGGAAGGGGTAGGTGATGATGGAGGCGAGGAAGGGGGAGGTGATGAAGGGGGAGGTGATGATGGAGGCGAGGAAGAGGGAGGTGATGATGGGGGCGAGGAAGGGGGAGGTGATGATGGAGGCGAGGAAGGGGGAGGTGATGATGAAGGCGAGGAAGGAGGAGGTGATGATGGAGGCGAGGAAGGGGGAGGTGATGATGGGGACGAGGAAGGGGGAGGTGATGATGAAGGCGAGGAAGGGGGAGGTGATGATGGGGGCGAGGAAGGGGGAGGTGATGATGGAGGCAAGGAAGGGGGAGGTGATGATGGAGGCGAGGAAGGGGGAGGTGATGATGGAGGCGAGGAAGGGGGAGGTGATGATGGAGGCGAGGAAGGAGGAGGTGATGATGGGGGTGAGGAAGGGGGAGGTGATGATGGGGGCGAGGAAGGGGGAGGTGATGATGGAGGCGAGGAAGGGGGAGGTGATGAAGGGGGAGGTGATGATGGAGGCGAGGAAGAGGGAGGTGATGATGGGGGCGAGGAAGGGGGAGGTGATGATGAAGGCGAGGAAGGGGGAGGTGATGATGAAGGCGAGGAAGGGGGAGGTGATGATGGAGGCGAGGAAGGGGGAGGTGATGATGGAGGCGAGGAAGGGGGAGGTGATGATGGGGGCGAGGAAGGGGGAGGTGATGATGGGGGCGAGGAAGGGGGAGGTGATGATGGGGGCGAGGAAGGGGGAGGTGATGATGGAGGCGAGGAAGGGGGAGGTGATGATGGGGGCGAGGAAGGGGGAGGTGATGATGGAGGCGAGGAAAGGGGAGGTGATGATGGAGGCGAGGAAGGGGGAGGTGATGATGGGGGCGAGGAAGGGGGAGGTGATGATGGGGGCGAGGAAGGGGGAGGTGATGATGGAGGCGAGGAAGGAGGAGGTGATGATGGGGGCGAGGAAGGGGGAGGTGATGATGGAGGCGAGGAAGGGGGAGGTGATTATGGAGGCGAGGAAGGGGGAGGTGATGATGGGGGCGAGGAAGGGGGAGGTGATGATGGGGGCGAGGAAGGGGGAGGTGATGATGGAGGCGAAGAAGGGGGAGGTGATGATGGGGGCGAGGAAGGGGGAGGTGATGATGGAGGCGAGGAAGGGGGAGGTGATGTTGGGGGCGAGGAAGGGGGAGGTGATGATGGGGGCGAGGAAGGGGGAGGTGATGATGGGGGCGAGGAAGGGGGAGGTGATGATGGAGGCGAGGAAGGGGGAGGTGATGATGGAGGCGAGGAAGGAGGTGATGATGGGGGCGAGGAAGGAGGTGATGATGGAGGGATATGAGGAGAAGGAAGAGGAAGGAACTAGTGTTGGTGGAAGAAGGGTGTGTTGGAGAGGGAGGAAAGAGGAGGAGGAGGAAGAAGGAGAACCAAATGGAGGAAACACAGAGAGAGAGAGAGAGAGAGAGAGAGAGAGAGAGAGAGAGAGAGAGAGAGAGAGAGAGAGAGCCAGCCAGCCAGCCAGCCACCTACCCCACCCTACATGTACGTCAGAGAATATTATTTTAATTCCAAATAGAATCACAGTAAAATTTTGTAGTTATTTTGGTCCTAATTATTGTATTTTTTGATATTATTGCTTCATTATGTCGATTAGATACGATAATGATAGTCCGTCGAGGAGAATTTGACGTGCGGTACTTTGTAATTTGGAAGAGTGTGGGATGTGTACAGTAGGTCAGGAGGTGGTGGGTGAGATCGAGCCAGGGTTAAGAAGGTTAAAGTTCTTGCGGATATAAAGGCTACAGACAGACATTCAAACATTCAGGGGGTGGGGGGGGGGGGCAAATTCTGTAAACACTCACTCACTCAGGTAACACTTTAATATCTCCACTTGTTTCCCGATAATAGCCTAATTGTCAACGTCGGTTAATTATCGCCCACGTAGGCAAAGTTTTGTGGTGTCGGCTGTGGATTATCAGTTCCCTGGATTAGGTCAGTTTAGTAGTCTGATTTGCTACACCGTCAGCCAATTAAACCGTGTCACTTGTCAGCTCAGATAGAACCGTAAGAGCTGACGGGATTTGGCTATTTACCGACTCAGCCACTAAAACCAAAAATAAGCCGGTGTCAGTACACTCCGTCAGCACCCACAGGAACTAACGGAGCTGACTAACGTATTGATCCACACCAAACCAAATCCTCTTGACCCTTGGCCCTTTGAGAAGCTGCTTCCTGTCCCTGTGTGTGTGCGTGCGTGCTTGTGTGTGTGCCTAAGATGAGCAGCTCGCGTGTGACCTGAAAGATGACCTCTCTGGCTTGATTCTCGGGGGTCTGTCGAAATAGGTCAAGTTTAAATGACCGGACCTCACACAGGGCTGGACCTTAATGGCTTTATCCCTGAAGACCCTGATGAAGACAAACCTACAGTACCTACCTCACTCCCCCCCTTGTCTTTCTCTCTCCACCTACTTCCACCCACTCCCTCACCTCGCTCCATCCACTCCACCCTTTGCCTTCTCTCTCTTTAGCTGTGTAATTATGTAGATGAGTTTGTTGTGATGCTAACAGACAGCCCCCTCCACCTGTGTAACAACTCGACTCACACTTTGTTGATACACTTTGTAAATAACTTATTTGACACTTTTTTTACATAACTTATTTTACTACTACTACTACTACTAGTACTAATACTATTACTACTGTTAATAATGTTGTGTTAACATTAATAGTAGTATCATATTAATACAGATGTTATTATATTACCTGGCACTGTGATTTACAAATACATATGAGTGACTTCTAGACTTCGTAAGTGATGAATATATTTTTTTCAAATATATCTTCACACGGTCAGAGATCACCTTAGCATCAATTACCTCGTATTATATAAATTCATAATTATAAAGATAAATAAATATATAAATAAGACCAAGTTTCATAAGGGCTAGGCTGTCGGCACAAGCAAGACGTGATGTCAACAGTATCAGCTGACCTGTCCATCAGCTGATACTGGGACACCTCTGGCCACGCCGCCCGCAACACTCTCTCGGTGATCATGTCTGCAATAGATATTTTACCTGCTGTTGTTATTTTATGTGCCTAATTTATTCGATTGTCCTCTTCTTCTTCTTCTCTTTCTCTCTCTTTCGTTCATTCTATTGTATTTATCCTTCTCTTTGTACATTCTAATGCATTTTAATCTCTTCCTCATATCTATTGTACAACATTTTTTCCCATGACTTCACCTTTTCCTTCTTCTGTTCCACCCTTTTGTGTGTATCATTCTCTTTGTTCGTTTCCCCCTTCTCATTTAGACCTTTCTCCCGTCTCTTTTCATGTCCCTCTTTGGGCTCCCATTTTTTTTTTTTTTTTTTTTGGTTAGGGCCCATCATCTTCGCCTCCCCTTCCTTTCTTCCCATCATCTGAAGTGAAGCTAACACGACAGACAAACTAGCCAAAGGAAGAGAGAGTTCTGCCTTTTAGCCTCTTCCACACACCTGTTCAGAGAGAGAGCCCTTGAGGATATTTTAGAACAAGATTTTGAAAGTATCAGACACCCAGAGAGATGCTAGGGCAGCTAGGTAGTCGATCCCTCGCCCATCCCGGTGTAGTGTATCGGAGGAAGAAACACTGACCAGACTAACAGATGAACCCCCAGATCGCGTATTGCCTTCAAGGACGTGTGCTGGTTCAGTGTGCGTTATGTACGGTAACGGAGAACACACATATATATATATATATATATATATATATATATATATATATATATATATATATATATATATATATATATATATATATATATATATATATATATATATATATATATATACATACTGTTTAGTGTGTGTGTGCAAAGGACCACAGCTTACAGCCCAGAAAAATGCAACACATAATACAGTAATCAACACACCCCGCCAGGATTCGAACCCACGGCTCAAGACTGTGACCAGGGAACACCTCTAGACTCAGTCTAGAGGTGTTCCCTGGTCACAGTCGTGGGCCGTGGGTTCGAATCCTGGCGGGGTGTGTTGATTATATGTAGAAGTCCGCGTGCTTTATTGGGCTAATGAAATATATTACAGTAAGTAGATGCCCACGTGGTAACACACATAGGTTAACACACCCTACAGTAATAAGAGGGAGAATGAGATGTTTTTCCAATCTATCATAATATGTAAAGTTTCCCGATATTTTCACAGGTCAATTTTTATGTTTATTCCTGCTTTTCTATTTAGGAAAACGAAAGGTAACTTGCTAGGTTAGAGTGCAGTGTTGGATTGGGTGATGGTGGTGTTGTAGGGAAATGTCTAAACTTATAAGGTGATAAGTTTGACGAGTTTGAAATTCGAGTCGCCTCCAGCCAGAGCCAGCTCTGGGCTGGCAAAACACATACACACACACAATAAATTCATGTCTCATCACTTGCTTTTCTGAAAAATAAAATTAAACAAAATCTTAAAGATCCTGGCAATAGTAATCCCAGTAACTAGGGGCATGTTTACCACTGGCATCCAGCCTACCTGCCTAAAATATTTTTCTATATTATAATTATCTCGTTTTAATGAAGGCTTAAATAAGTTATGAATATGAATTAAAAATTTAATGATAGGAAAAATTGAGTAGCAAAGAAAATAATGTTTATTGTTGACTACTTGACTTGGGTTGAGAACTTGAGGGAAGGCAAGGGCGACAGGGTTTGGGGCCTTGGGGAGCTCAGCCATTTCAGGCAATGATCTCATGGCGAAATTCCCATAAAACCAGCATATCTCCGTTGCCTCCAACACTACACCTTCTTCTGTCATGATGGCATCCTGTGACTTTTTCTCTTGTAAAATAACTCGGTTTATTATCACACTATTTTATCGGAGCACAACAGGGAGACGACCTCAGTTAGCACCTCGTAGTCTGCAGGAGTTTGGTATTATTACAGTAACCACTTGTGTTTGTTTACAACTGACCCGCTCGTACTCTCACGTCTACAAAACACATAAAATTACACCATGATGCTTTAACAAAGTTTTCATTGGTACCGCATATCAATATAAGTACTTTGTGATTAATATGGTGGGGGGCGGAGCCTCCTGGCTCTAGAAGTCAGGTAAGGTTAGACAGAGTTCTTTGGTTGGTTAGGTCAGGTTCTATGGGGGGGGGGAGGATAATTAAAAACCAACTAAGTTCCGACGGAAATGAAGGTCAAATTCGAATGAATCACACCAAATACAATGGAGAAAACCTAGGTTTCTGTTAAAAAACCAATTGGTAGTGAAACTGCAATTTTACCAGTATTTGTTTTTCGACGGTCCGACGAATTACCCAAATGTAGCCAAATATAGCCGGAATGAAATCAAATAATGGTCCTACATGAATAAATCAGACTGCTAATCACTTCTCGACTAGTATTTGGTGTCAGAAAGTCACAAAAAATTGGAAAACTTACTTTAATCTGAGTTAATAGTTCGCGTGCATGTACCGACGGAGCGAGAAATTACCCAAATGTAGCCGCAAGGCTAGGTATTATTTACTTTACACACCGTTTATTCCTACCTCTAATCTATTATTATATTCGAATAAGACGTCTAATTATAAGATAATTTTCATCTATTACATTACTGGCGGAAATGTATAATAACGGAGATAGCTTTTCCAAAATATTTTCAATTTTCTTCCATTAACATCCCTCCATTATCATCTGCCTCTCCTCCAACACTGCGTGTCTCCTCTTGTCTCCTTCATAAATCATCCTGCGCATGTGTTGCTGTATACGTCACGCGGCCAATCAAATGCCTTTTTGCTTTTGGAACCAATTAAAATGGTTTTGGGTTTAATTCAGAGTATATTTGGCCCAATCAAAATCGAATTTTATTTTGGGTCTCATATTTTGAAATTCAAGTTCAGTTCCGACCATGGAAGTCTGCGATGGGTGTCACTTAAAGTATATGGAGCTGATTGCGAGTTTTTGGAAAAAAAACATAGAAACTATAGCATTTTTTCAATCGCATGGTGTTCTTCCAACCTCAGTAAAGTGTACTAAGAGCAAGACGGAATGTAAATATCGCAAACACCAACATGTGTGGCGTTGTGTAAGATTCCCAGAATGCAACGACGAACAAGAACCAGGCCAATAAGGTAAGAAATACAGTAGGTGATTCCATCATATGATGAGAGTCAGTTAAGTTAGGTTAGGTTTTGGTTTTTCTAGTGTTTTTTTTTTTTTGTGTATTTTTTAGTCGCTTAGCCACTTTTTTTTTTCTCGGAAAACGTCAAACGAAAAATATTGCTAAAAAAAAACCCGGCTAATTTCCGCCAAAAAGGAAGGTCATATTCGATCTCAACACACACAAATACACGAGAAAAATATATTTTTAACTTGCTAAAAGTGAACGGTGTGACAAGAAAAATTTACCCAAGGCTATTTTAGGTATCCCATTACATATATGTAGTGTGCTCGCTTAGGCCTTAGTTACTCGAAACTTTCAGGGACATGCTGTATATGAGGTAGTTTGAAGGAATCTAGTTTAGGAATTTGGTAAAAAGCCTACAGATATTTTAATTTCCTTCAAGTCAGATAAATATGAAGACCAGTATTGTGGTCCACTTGGTAATTACAGCTATTCTGCAAAATCCTATACAGTTAAAAAATAATTTTAAGTCTACTTTTTGTATTTTTCATGAATAAATTGATGGTTCTAGACCATCACCAGTTCAATATAAACCTAACCTAACCATGGCTTCATCGCCTCCAAAAAAAGACATTATAATCAAAATTTAATAAATATAACATGACATTCAATAGACCAGTGACAAAATATCCACCCACCAGTGGTGATAATGAAAGTTTGGGGAAATATAGAATTATTGAGTTATAACCTTTCATGACCTGTCCCAACAAACATGGACATGGCTTCAAAGCAGAGGAAAAAATACAGACTGTACTCGAGTTACGAACACCGTCACTCATGAACACGATCTCAATTGTGTACATTCATCACAATAATCTCTAATTAAAATCCCATTTTTTTACATTACGTACGTACTTTCATTATTCTATTACAGTATTGTTTACTTCACTGTATTTACCGAACAGTAACTACAAAATTTAAGGGATGTGGGATTTTTCCGGGTTTAAAAGTCGTCTTCATTACCTGGAAAACTCTCAACCCCGGAAGAGCTCTGCACCAATTATTCCGGCTAGCGGGAATATCAATTATGATTTAGGCTCTTTTGCTGGTGTTTGTGAAATTTTAGCCATCTTGGAGATTTTGCATATTGTTTTGTCCTTTCTTCCAGGACCAGTGTGTTCCTACTTGTTGAGATAGTTTGAAAATCCTTAAGATTTTTATTTATTATTATGGTATTACCTGTATTATTATTATTTTTTCTTTTTTAGGGATACTGGTGTAAATGTCATTACAATATAGCTCTATATTCTGTGCTGGTGATAGTAAATACAGTACAATATGTGAATAAAAAATTTTGGAGCATTAAACTACTACATGTTTGGTCTGGTTATACTGTATATTTATTATTTGTAAACTTAACAGTAATGCCAGCACTGTAGTGTGCTGTGTAAGTTAATGATACTTCAAATTTATTGCAGAACTGTATACTGTACATATTACCATGAAGTAATTAATGTCTTTTGCAGCTCCTGGGAGGTGCACTACTTGGAACGTCACTATGGATGTACCTGGATGGTGCAAGCATGGCTCCGGTTACACAGGACATAGAAGGCTATAACTATGTGCTGTACTTCCTCATGGCAGTCGGGGCCGTAATGTTCATCATGGGATTCCTCGGCTGTTGCGGCGCCTTCCAGGAGTCCCAGTGCATGCTGGCCACGGTGAGTTCAGCTGATTACAGTACAGTACAGCACTGTATGTCATTCTCATAAGGAAAGAGACTTCTTTTTCTGTGTATGTGTGTGCATGTGTCAAATTTCTTATTATCTTACATTTAATTAATTTTTGGTTGCATTTACTTACCCCTGTCATGACTCTCCTCACCTAATTGATGAATGATATCTGCACTTTTTTTTCATTTGTAACATAATGCAGACAGAAATTAGTGCATAGTCACCAATGTTTTATTAGGGATAACATTAAGAATGAACTCCAGTTATTTTTAAGGTTACAGTATAAAAAAATATTAAATAATAATAATTATTCAAATTTTAAGATTTGGAACCTGGATCCTGAACCACCAGGTTAAAAAGTATCTTGGTATGAAATTTGAACAAAATCTATGACATCCATCTCAAATGCCGAAACACAAGGGAATAAGTCGGGCGTCTCTTGGTCAATAGAATGCCTTTTTTCTGGAAATGGTTGAGTTAGTCTAATTTACTGAGAAATATACATATAGAGGCAATTTAAAATTTGCGGGTACAGCTTAATTGATGGTTTAAATTTTTTTTTAATCTAGCTCTTTCCTATATCGATGTACACTTATTTTTAGAAAATTGTGCTACCCCAGTTTGAGAGATTTAATTGCTGGAGCTGTTGTGGTATTTTACAATTTTAGTTTTCCTCTTAGTAATATACTGTGTGCAGGTGATAATATATTCCATTAGTAACATACTGTACGTGAGTGGTAGTGTAAGACTTTTAAGTTTCATTACAAGTGACTGTATTGGGGTATCATTTTGAATCTGAAGATGAAGTGCATTACAGTTTGTGTCTCAATAATCTGGACACTTGTGTAACTTGAGGCCGAATGTCCATTTCAGTGAGGTGTCTAACTTTTTTTTAATGTAGAGTCTGTGACAGGAGTGCTTTGATTTACGAAAATTTGCTAATATGAAAAAAAAATTATCCAGCACTTTGGTATACAAACAAAAACCCCGCTTTTACAGTATTTTTTCGTAGGATCGGAAGATGCTGAGTTACTGACACAGGCATCTGAGAGAGCATCCCCTGCTGAACACGAACAGTGAGCAGTGTACTGTAGTACAGTACAGGCTAATGTGTGGCAACATTTCTGTACTTATATATACAGTATAGTCTCGTTTTACGCGGTCAATTAAACCCATGGAGGTCCGCGTGTAACGCGAAACGCGTAAACGAAATAACAGAACATATGGGATTAATTGAAATAGAGACTGGGCCGACCGCTCGACTACCCTTTTTCCGACACAATGCGTACGTTGTAGTAAAAATAACATCTTAATTTTATGATGGTATGCATACACAATTAATATTTAAGAGAAATATCAATAATATTAGGTTTTTTAACACTTACGTTAGTAGAAGAGATGACTGGGCACACGGGGATGGGGGGTTGGTTCCGAGGCAGAGGGCAGATTATTGTCCCTCACCTGTATCACTATCCACTACAGAGGCTAGCAGGGCCTCCTTGTCAAACTCCTCAAAGTCCATATCCTCACTATCACTGACTTGGGCTGGCTGTGGTGGGTGGCGGGTGAAGAACTCGGTAATGTTTTGTTGACTGGGCAAGCAAGGTTAAATAGACCAATCACAGCTCGCGGCGGAGGGGATGCATGGGTGGTGTGAATAGTGTTGAGGCGCCTGTCCCTCGGATGTTATTAGACCATTCCCCAGGATGCTGAAGCAACCCAGGTTCCTATTTGCTGCTAGGTGAACAGAGGCATTGGGTGTTAGGAGCTTTGCCTAGTGTCTCGCCCTCCCCGGGGATCGAACCCGAGTTTTATCAACTATGAGCTGACTGCATTAACCAATACGCTACAGGGTGGTAAGGATGCGTGGCCCAAACACAGTCCGAAACGTCATCTGATGTCAGCGGTGACGAAAGAGCGACCTAGCTCGCAGCTTGTCCGCGCCGCTTCCCGCGTAAATTCAGGAATGTACCGCGTAACTAATAATTGGCGCGACTGGACAGGTGCTGCGTAAATGACCAACCGCGTATAATAAATCCGCGTAAACCGAGACTATACTGTACATATACAGTACATATACCTCTAATATCATATGAAGGTGTTGCTGTATATTGATCTAAAAGTGTGGCTAACTAACCACCAAATAAGATGCAGGAATTTATAACTGATTACTTCAATTATGTTGATGTGGAAGAAGAAACTGAAGAATCTATGCCTCTGTCACATGCATACTAACAAGAAGATGGCAGTGACCACAACTCAGGCCCCACACAACAGGAGGAGAAATTTGGTGATGTCACACCCAATAATCTTGATAATAGCCATGTATATTCCATCAGTTGCTCTGAGTGTTGTATAGGCCCCACACAATAAACTTGATACTGTACTGCATTATTAATGTTATTATAATTAATACACATGCTTAGAAGTATTGTTTCCCACAAAAAGATTCTTAAAATTGTACATTTTTACGTTTGGGGAACTTTTTTTTTTGTAGGAACGTATCTACCTTTATATAATGGTAATCAATAGGAAAAATGTCATTGATTTACAAAAAAATTGATTCATGAAAGGTTTTCAATAATGTATCCCTTTCGTAAATCATAGCACTCCTGTAACTTGATCACAGAGCATGTCAACAATTACAAAATGTGCACCACTTTCTATAAGATAATTTCTCCAGCATTACCACCACACTATTGTATGAACTTTAGCTTTTTACTGGAGTTTGTTATATAGTGTTTGTTGATTTAACTATCATGTGGGATAATCTGCCCTGACCGTAACTGTTCTGAGTTTACAACTTGATTACCCTCACAGCAAACATCAGCATTCACAATTTTTTACCCTGACTGACATGAACTAATTATTATTATACATAACCTCAACTGACCTAAACTTCAGTTCCTTCTGTGAACACATATGGTCTTACTAGTGTTTGAATTGAGGGTATTCAGGCTAAGGGCTATGGTGTAACTTCTGCCTCTGCCCACCTACCTGCTCTACGGATCCATACTGTACAGTACTATCATGTAAACTAACTTGTTGGCAGTCATTTGATAATTTTATAACTCAAAGCAGTCTAGTATCTTGATTATTGAGACTTCTGGTGTGTAGGACTGAAAAACATGTATTTAATCCTCATTAGAATGATGCCAACCCACGTTACCTAGTCAATATTTAATAGAAGTACATTACAGTACATATACTGTACTGTGTATCCTCAGCAAACAGTACAGTACTGTAAAACTAAATACTGTGCTGTAATCAGGACTGAGAAAAAGATCCTCCTTCACAAGATGTGCTGGTTATTGAGTGTTCTGATTTCAAGGTTCTGCTGTACATTTTTTTTTAGAAATTGGAGAAGTAAGTAGAAGTATAGGAAGGTTGATAGAAAATTTCAAGATGGGAAGGAAAGCAAAGGAATTACCAGTACAGTATAGGAAAGCCATAAATTTTCAGGACTTTTTTGTGTGTTCAGCCTTAGAATTTAATTTTGAATAGTTTGTACAGTATACAATAACATCTGTTTTTTCCCCCAACAGTTCTTTGCTCTGGTTTTCGTTCTCTTCGTCGGTCAGATCGCTGCTGGCATTTGGCTGAAGATCAACGAAGAGCGATTCACAGATCTGGCTGTAAAATCCATGGCTAAATCCATCCAACATGATTATGGTACCAATGAGCTCAAGACCCAGGCCTTTGATGTTATCCAGACTGAGGTAAGCTAGTAGCTGGTACCAGCATGGCCTCCAGTAGAGGTGATTACTTGTTGACATTTAGGAGTACATATACTGTACTCAGAGTAAAAATAATAATTATTGGTGCACAACAATTCTTCATAAAGCAACAACTTTGCTCAGTTCTCAATTTTTCAAGAAACTGTGTACAGTATAGAGAAGCATTCCTGTGGTCATTAACTGGGATATTACTTATTAATGACTTAAGTACAGTACAGTACAGTACTGCACTCATGACTCACATTTTTTATTTAAATCATTCTGTACATTCATAGAATTTATTGGTTAGAAATTTCAGTGTACAGTGTGGTATGTATTTGCAATTCACAGATTTGGCCATAGAGTTGAAGGACATCCAGTACTGTTACTGGTACAAGCTGTAAATATAATGAACAGGGGTGAAATTTTAATATTGTAACAAGTTGCTGTAATTTTTAGTTTAATCATCACAAAGTGTTGCTTGCAAACAGTTACAGTACTTTAATTACATTCATTTAAGTACCTTGTACTGTAAGCCCTCCAACACGGGGGTTAGATTCCTCGGAAATGTCATGTTAGGGGAATCCGCATTCAAGGAACTTAATAATGAGAGTAATAAGAATTGGGGAACACCACTACATATATTCTCATCAGCTGGCTTGCAGATGTGTGGCTACTCTGGCTATGTGTATGCCGTGGCGTCACATTGAGAGGGAGTGCAGCCACAGTTACAAATAGCCATAACCCATCGCCTCCACACACGATCACTTCCCACATATGCACATCGATGCTCTTCATTTTTCTTATTTTATAATTTTATATTTTCTTTATTTCTAAGCCACATTAGAGCATTGTAATGATTTTTCCAAAAGTCTTAGTTTCATTACAAGTTAACAACATACGAGGGAGGTGGGTCAGGTCTCCAAAATACAGTATTTTCTCTATTTAATGAACTAATTCGAGCCACCCCTTTCCATTACATTGAAATTTTTGCTAAATCAAACTTTCCGTTATTTTTGCTCGTTTTAGCAAACTATTTTGCTAAATCGAGTGTGATTCCGTTAAATTCCACACCAGCTGCGCCGCTTGGTGAGTGCCGTTTGTTTACATTTGCTCAGTCTATGTCCTGCTGCCACTGCGTGTTGTTCCCTGCTACATCTCGGTCAACTAACTACTGTGCTTAGACATCATGCCAAAAATAACAATGAATACATAGTTTATTATTATGAAAATTT
This sequence comes from Homarus gammarus, assembly GCA_958450375.1. Taxonomy (NCBI): domain Eukaryota; kingdom Metazoa; phylum Arthropoda; class Malacostraca; order Decapoda; family Nephropidae; genus Homarus; species Homarus gammarus. Next base: position 346,081 of record CAUDMG010000786.1, on the reverse strand, counting down.
ACCTTTGGATTGTTTAATATTTATCCTGACAGTAATGCAACCGAAAATAGATCCACCAGTCACAATCACCTTTACATACAGCCTTACTTTACCAAGTACTGTATTGCCAGTATGAGACTCAGGGTGGGGTCGCTGGGTCTTTGGCTAACAGTACATATCATCTGTCTGAGGTGTCTCTGTAGATGTGAGCCTATTAACGGAATTAATCTTGATTTAGCGAACTAGTTCACTAAATCGAGTGAAAAATAAGGGAAAAATTCCTTCCACTAAATTGAGTTTGTTATTTCGGATTCTGTTAAATCAAGGGTATCAGACGCCACTCAAACATCCTAGCACCACCCAGAGATGCCTGGTTGGTTCTAGAATGTTCTACTCTGATCTAGGCTTACAATAAGAAGTAAATAATAACAAAAATGATGCAATACATTCCATAAAATTCTTACATAAATAATACATCAATATATGCACTAAAATCCCCCTAAACTTGCCGAAATAACTGCTGCTTGGAATGATCAAAACACCAAGTTTACAAACATTATACAGTTGTTAACGAACGGTTCGATTAACGAAATTTTGGTTAATGAATTAGCTCCCATAAGGATTTTCAGTTCGATTAACGAGCAAAACTTCGATTAACGAAATCCTTACTACAAACACATTTTGTTGTGCGCATCAGCTGATCGGCTAGTCCGCCAATTCAGTACAGTAATTGGTTCTATGTTTACATTTGTTTCCAGTGAAGTAAATATCAAGAAAGTTGGTCTCTTGAATATTTCTGCATTTTTTATATTAAAATTATTGGTCATTCTGAAATTTAGTTAACATATTGATAATATGAACAGTACAGGGAACAGTTTTTGTGTGCCCATCAGCTGATTTAATCACCCATCAATGCTTCTCAGTTTAACTTTGTTTACAGTGGAGTGAACATTGATTTTGTTGGTCTCTTGAATATTTTTGCATTTTTACATTAAAATTAGTGGTCATTGTGAAATTTAGTTAACATATTGATAATATACAGTGCAGAAATTATTATGAAACATGAAGAAGACATTAGAACCAATGCACTCTGTAAAGAATATGGGAAATAATAGATTCGATTAACGAATGACTCTGTGGAACGAATTGTGTTCGTTAACCGAGGGACCACTGTAATACCAAATTATGCCTCGACATAACAATAGGTTAATTATTTTTAAGGACATTGGTGCCAAGTGCTTATATAGAAAGTGGATTAATGGCTTAAATAGATGTTGAGATTATAAAGTTCATGGTAGGTTATAAATAAAATCCAAATATTAATTAATTATTGATGGAGGAATTTGAATAAATATCAAGGATTAAAGTCATTGTTACCCAGACTACTGTCTGTCTGTGGATGCTTGAATCATTTATGGATTATAGGCAAATATTTATATTTTTCAAAGTCATATCTAGAACTGATGACTGAATTCAGAAAATTTCAGTGATGAAAGCCATTGTAAGTCAAAGACTAAAGTCTTGAATTAATCTTAAAGTTTTGACAACCATTGTAATTGTCTTATATTGTGGCATTGGCTTCAAATACCTGTAGTTATTGTATAGGAATAGAGCAGTTGGCCTTTTTTTTTTCTTATTTTCTTTTTTTTGCAGAGTATTTTTCATTGTCTGTCCTGATCTAGTAATGTAAGTGTTTTTCTGAAACAGTTCAATCATCAGTTATCATGTATTTTTCTCAGCTCAAGTGTTGTGGATCTGAGGGACCAACTGACTGGGCTGATTCTCGCTTCAATGGTGCTAATGAACGTAGCGCCTTGGAGATTGGTGTTGCTGGAGCCCTCGGTTCCTATAATGTACCGGCCTCCTGCTGTGTGACCAAGGGAACCACCTGTGATGTTGCTCGCAAGATGACCATTGCATCAGCAATCCCAGGAACCATCCACCAAGAGGTAAGCTTGTCTCTTATCTTACATACTGTTTTATTTTGATTTCTTCCTCTTTAATGTTCATAAAAAGATTTTCATGTAATTTATTGGAAAAAAAATAATAAACAGGATATGCATGCTTCCTGGAAAGTTACCATTTACTTTAGAAATTAAAAGCCAGTAAGACTGTGTGTAACCCTGTGCCTTGTTGAAGATTTGAAAATGTGTGAGATTTATTTTAATACATCATCATCATCATTTTACAGCCATTTTCCACACTTTTATAGGTTAGCCTTGATTTACACAGCCTTTTGCAACCTCTCTTTTCAGGTTTTATTTCTGGTCATTTCTTACAACCTCTACCTACAGTATATTATTCTTGGCCTACCCTGGCTCTCCTTCCCTCCACATTCCAACTTATGCCTTACAGTGGCTTTTCAAAGTCTCTAACCCCATTGTATAACGGTTACTCCAGCACTGGCATCTGCTGAGAGTTTTTGGACAAGTTGTTGTCATACAGTATTTTAATCCACATGAGTAAATAAAAAAAGTTTATTTAAATGGTGCCATCTAACAGCAGATATGGTTGCTGTTAATAATATTTTGTTTATACTAGGATATATCATAATGCTTGAGGCATCAGGCTATGAAACATCATGTTATTCGAGGCGTTGGAACCTCCTACACAATTATGCTACGTGACTTTCAGGTGAATCATATATACTGTACTCCTAATGACTCCAGAGGAATCTCAGGTACTTATATTGACTCCAGGTGACTGACAGATATTCCTAATGTACCCCAGATGAATCACAGGTACAGTACTCATATTGATCACAGGTGAATCACAGATCTCTTAATGATGACAGATGACTCACAGGTACTCATACTGAACCCAGGTGAATTACAGATACTGTATTCATAATAACTTTAATTGCCTATAATGATCACAAGCGATTACCTGTATAGTAATTGGTACTTTTAAGGACCTCAGATTTTAGAGACTGTCAATGGCCACTTTGAGTAACTTTACATGGGAAAATTGCCAATGAAATGTAGATTGAGAGAAAGTTAACTTTGTTACAGCAATAGATCAGGTTGTTTGAAGAACTTTTAACCCTTAAACAGTGGCCAACATCAGTGGATGGTAGCTGTAGGGTTGGTGGCCAACATCAATGGATGCTCGCAGTAGGGACAGTGGCCAACATTGTTTCATGTTTCCGTGTTCCAGTTTTTCTGCACATAGGGGCATATTAGGAAATCTTTAGCCACTGTCTGAGGGTTAAGTATTTGTAGTCCTGTTCAGCAGCTCTCACCAAGAAGATTTACATGAACCAGAATTTGACTGAATACAGCACAAGACACTTTTAATACTACTGTACTCCTTTTTCAACAGGGATGTACTGAGAAAATGCTGCAGCTGCTGCAAAAGTACATGTATGAAGTACTTGGTGTTGTGGGAGCCATTCTGCTGATTGAAATTCTGGCAATGATCTTCTCCATGGTACTCTGCTGTACTGTCCGTCGCATTGACCACGTCAAAGCCTAGGAGGAAAATAGCTCCCCAATATACGACCTGGGGATGGAGAGCGAGGAAGATGATCCTACCGTCTAAGAAATAATAGGTTTGTTTTCCACCTTTAGCTTCAGAAAGAATTTGATGTATAGTTTAAAAAATAATAATTTTTTGAATGATCTAGGTGCTTGGAAGATGTTAGCCAAGTAGGTGAAAAAAGCACAATTAGAATATATACTTGCATTTTACTGGAAGGATGTGTGGTCTAAATGACTTAAAAAACAAATATCAGATACGTACTAGTTGCAGCACATTTATATAGCTTGTATACCTCTGTAAAACCCAGAATACTCGGTATCAATGTGACCACACACCTGAAAGGAATTTAAATAGTTTTTCATTTGAAATTTGTCATCTGTTTCTAACTTTTCCATAGTAATGCCAGAGGCTAAAATATGAACAGTCATTTGCATTTTACAGTAACTGTTCCTTCATTGTGTTTAGTCAGTATTATCATTCTATACTGATAACAGTATACAGTATTGAGAACATAGAAAATACAATAGTAGTAGCAAAAGACTAAAACCTATTTTTATATTTACTGGATTAAAGAATTAATTTACAAGAAGTAATTCTTATCTAAGTAAGACACGATGAACAGTTTTTATGAACTAAATATTTGATATCAATTTATATGTAACAAGGAGGCTTAGTTTTATTATTTTTTTATATTTTTAAATAAAAAATTTTGTTTGTTGAAGAACTGTAAATGAAGCACAGAAAGTACAGACTTTCCCGATAGGCTCATAGTTGGCTGCACAAAATGTAGTTGGGACCAGCGGGGTTGGTTACAAGACAAGACTTTGTGGACTTTGTTCCTTATTTTATGCTCTAGCTCGGGTAGTCAGTTATACAATTTATATAGCTGATATTTACTACCTTAGTGGAGTGCTATTTGAGATAATCATTGCAGTTATATGTGATTTTATTCTTGTTATAGGATTGCTAAGTTCAAACTAGTATTTTATTATGTACTCAAATAATGCTGAAGTAGGAGTAGGGAATCACACATTACTCTGGCTAAATAGGAAAACATGTCAAGGAATGTATTGGTACATTGGCTGGTTTGCACAATTTCCTCCTGCCAGTGGTTTTATTATATCTCAGACTGGTCATGCGAGAACCAAAGCTCTTTTATAATTCATTAATTCTCAATTATGTTTGTTAGTCTTCATCGTAAATATACCTCTGAGGACTTTCTTTTTTTAAGTTTTAGAAACCCAAGAGTGAGTGATAGAGTTGTTGCATGTTAGTTATGGTTGGTAAGCCAGACCTTGACAATACTGCGACCATTAAACTTCTCTGTAAATAATGAATATTGAAAATCCAGTTAACACACCAAACATTTAATATAAGACAAGTACCTCTCATGCACATGCTGATGAACTTCAGTGGTAAAAGAAGTGTTTTTGCCTCATTATGCACATGCATTGTGCATCTACACATCTAGTATTAAAGAATGGAAATTGCATATTTCACTGTATATATGTAAGCATGTAGTTTACTTGCATATAGTACATAGTAATGTGTATGTGCAGTGTATTTAAGTAGACTGTACCTATACATCATGATACTTACACTGTACATCTATATGCTGTACATGTGTGCAAGTGCTCCTCTAAAAAGTATCTGAATACAGATAACTTGGATATTATGTGCTGTAAATGGTGTGCATGTGTGTGTGTGAGTGTGTGTGTGCACAATGTATTTAGCATATTGAATGTGGCTGTTAAGGTCACCTTATAACTTAGATAATTAATTGCCATTTTCTCATAATTTCTGAAGAAAAATTAACAGCTGGGAGTGAGTGAAGCTCTGATAACTAATATATATATATATATATATATATATATATATATATATATATATATATATATATATATATATATATATATATATATATATATATGAACAAGGAAAATAGGTGTTGGATTAAAACCAAAACTAATTCTATATTTATACCCATTATGCCTTAGCTCCAATTTGAAATCAGTGATAGATACATGTACGTATATTTAAAATTTGGTGTACAAGAAAATTGTATTTGCAAATTTGACGCTAGATCTGTTTAGGTTGACATCATATTCATGTCTCTCTTGTAGTACCACAGATGTCATATGTGAGGGCTGGTATTAAATGTCACTTTGAATGTGTTCCCCTTTCATGGATATTTGGATGTGTTTTTTTCTTATTTTTTATTGGTGTTGAATATCAGGAGTAGGAATTGAATAGTTTGATTTTGGGGGAGAAGTAGAAACTTCATTTTTCTTTGGAGATATGTGCAGTGCCAATTATTTTCATTTCTCAAAGGAAATTTTTTAAATGATTTCCCTATGGGTACAATTTAATGTCTTGGAAGATGGATTTTTTTTTTATTTATTTTTTTTTTGTAACTGATATTTCTGTTAGGATGTAAGTTGGTAGTTTAATATTCCTGTATTTTCTTGATATCATAAAATTAGGAAGAGATACCTATTTATTAGACAGTGCATCTTGGAATTCATAAATAAGAAAGATCATTCATAGAAATCACCGAAGGTGAAGGCGGCTGCAGTTTTAAATATACAATATTTTTTTTTTTAAAGGGAAGTGGCAGGACTTGAGACATACATTGAATTTTTAAATAACCTGGCTAATAAGACAAGCTTAAGTAGTAAAACTTGATATCTCTCATAACACTACACCAGTCATATGTTTGTACAAAGAAAGTTTATGTATTATTACTTAGAGATTTACATAGCCATTCAGTGTGTTCATATTAAAACTTATCTTTCAGGTGTGACTAAGAGTATTGTAGAAGCCTAGGATGTAACTTTTTACAGGCTTTCTCATTTCTGGATGGATAAATAGTCTCATAGCTTGTCAAATTTTAATTCATCAATTCCTAGTTTGTCACAATTGTAGACTTTATATATATATATATATATATATATATATATATATATATATATATATATATATATATATATATATATATATATATATATATATATATATATATATTTATATTTATATATATATATATATAAATATTCCAAGGTGCACCTCTCCTTTGTAAATAAAACACAGTCTGTGCATCAAACTGCCACACACAGCATTTAGGAACCAAGTGATAGGACTCCTGTCTAATTTATACTGTAAAGTTGATATTTAACTTGATGGACTTCTTGGAGAGACTTACAGCCCACAGTTTTGTCGGAATTACTGTACTAGAAATTTAAGTGTTAATATTATATTTAAATTTTTTTATTAAATAAACTTGGTCAAATGTAGTTCTTTAATAAACTGCCGACAAAATGTGTATTGTAGTAAACTCCAGCAAACCCATAAATTGACCTCTGTAGGGTTGCTATTGGTTGCACAAATGGATACTCGGGTTTCATGGTCAACATATATCTCTGTCTGTTTATGTATTTTGTTGATGTGCTGATGGACTTGATTCTGAGGAGCAAATCAACAAATTTCAATAACAGACATATAGGTTGCATCATAATCTTAGCAATAATGAGCACTGAGGCTATGGGCTTCATGAGGGTACATTTTAATAATTACAACACACACAAAATGTCCCGGGATGAAATCTGACCCTTGGGCTCCAATTTCCTAAGTTATGAAGACTAGACCATGAAGCATAACTTGGTGCTAGATGCTCGTGCTGATTACCCGCCACAGTGCTGACCTACTGTGGAGCCCAGCCAACAGCACACCACTTGCCAGACTTGCCACCAGTGTCTCATCCTTCACAGACACACACACACACCTTCATTAAATGTGCTGGTGCTTGGCTCGCTCTCTAAAGTAGGATCTGTCTCCGATATTGATCAATGTTATTGGTTAAAGCAATGAACAATTTAAAGGGTCAGTGCTGTCTTCATTGCTATTCCCACGTCAAGATTTTTGTGATGTCTATTCATCATCTTGTGAAAACTTCCAAACTTGTTTGTAATCATGCTAGAATAAATAAGTAACCTCAAATGTTTTTCTCTGATATGTAAGATTGAGTAAACTGTGGTAAGGCAGTTAGAGATGCTAATACAGAATAATATATAGTGTACAGTTCTTCACCAGCACGTGAATGACTACAGTAGGATGTGGCATCAAAGAACTTTACCCAACATTCATGAATTAAATAGTGTGGAAAGTTCTGCTGAAGGACACTAACCAGGACACAATAACTACTGCTGGCTCAGGGTAAAAAATTCCCACTTCACTGTACAATCAACAGCAGAAGTTCATCGTGAACCAACTAACATGATATGAGGTAAGTGATCTAGTAACAATGTACAGTATGGGGAAGAATTGACAGATATACAGTGGTCCCTCGGTTAATGAGCACAATCCGTTCCAGCAGGTTACTCGTTAACCGAAAAACTCGTTAACCGAAACCATTGTTTCAATGGGTTTTTGGGTAATTGGTTCCAGCTCACCGAAAATTGCCTAAATTCAACAAAAAAGGTAGAAAAGTACACTTTCTGTGAGGTGTGTATGTAGAAGGCTCCTGGATGATGATGACGGGAATTAGAATGGGGGTGGAGGAGAAGGAAGAAGAGAAGGCATTGGGGTGGAAGAGAAGTCACCCCATGACACCATTTCACCCATAAAATTTTAGTTCTCTTGGTATATTTCAAGATTATTTTCTTTAAATCAACACTGTACTGCATTATATATTGTCAATATGTAAAATATATTTCAAAATGACCAATAATTTGCTTGGAAACACAGAAAAAAAGCATTTAGTTGAAGAGAGTCTCAAGCAAGATGTTACCTCCACTGAAAACAGAGAGAGACTAACGCCTGTCTGGTGTGTTAACAGGCTGGATGGCACGCCAGAAACTAGTTTCTTTACCTTCAATTATGTTCAATAATTGTTAAAATGACTAAAAAAGTTAATATTAAACTTTTAAAATTATTGAATAGTGTAAACTTCTTGATATTTACTAAAATAGTAAGGAATTTAAGCCCTAAAACCGATTACTGTATTGGCGGACTAATACTACAGCTGGTGGACTGCCAAATGCAAGCGAAAACATGTTGAAGTCGGCTCGTAAAAGACTCGTTAATCGAGGGATTGCTCGTTAACCGAAGTTCAGAATCTTATGGAAGGTAAATCGTTAACCGAGGCGCTCGTTAACCGAGGGACCACTGTACTTTAAATATCTAATTATTTAAGATTTATTTTTGGAGTTACCTAAGAATACACGTCTTGTAAACTATCATATAATTACTATTAGTGTGTAAAGTGTGGGAAAGTAATGTTATTGAGTAATATAACTGAGGAACCAGATGTATATGCTTAGTCATCCTGCTAATGCCAACAAGTTTTTTCAGGCTTAATGAAACATCCATTATAAAGCAATGTCACATATTTCTCAGTAACATTATTTTCCCACACTTTACACACTGATAAGTAATTAAGTTAAATTACAGGAAATGTATTTTTAGGCAATCTCCGATCATAAGTCTCAAATAACTAGCCATTTAATGCATATCTGTCAACGCCTCCCCATAGAGTATTGCCAAATCGCCTGCCTCATATCACGTAGGTTGGTTTGGGACAAACTTCTGCTTTTGATTATACAGTACATGCATGCCTCTTTATAGCACTCTAGATGCATCCCAGAAAAACAGAGCACTATAAGAAACCTGTGATCGGGGTCAGTATATTGTGGTTCCCATAACTTCCAAATCTTCATTTACTGAAATGCATTCTGAGTAAAGTCAGGGTTGTCAACTACCTTTGTTTTTATCCTGCTTGAATTACAAGAGCTGTGTGACATGGCTACAGTTAATTACCAATAAAATACCAAAAGTAAACTGTTGGGTGTGTAATCTTTCAACAAAGTGAACACATTTTTATCACCTACCAGTCAATGATAAGAAAAGTTTGATCAGAAATAATACCATGGTGTATTCCCACTTTGTCTACTTGCATTCCACTGTACTGTTGTCTCTGCATTAAAGAAAATTAATAGAATTTTTCACTAAATAAAGTTTAATGCAGCATGATAAATGTATGTATTGTACAGTAAGTATAACTACAGTAAGTCCTCGCTTGACGTCGGGGCTACGATTCTAAAAACACGACGTTATACAAAACAACGTTAAGCGGATAAATTTTCCCCATAAGAAATAGATAAAATACGGGAGTTACTTTCCCCAGCCTCCCTTTGCCCCATGAAATACATTACATGTACAGAAAATCATTGCTATTTCTGTAGAAAATAGTATATTTTCTTCTGTATGGGATGCCAGGACTTCCTCAATATCCTCTGTTTCCAGCTCATCAAAGCCTGCCTGTCTAGCTAAGCTGAGCATATCCCTATTCACAGCTGGGACTAAGTCCATGAATCCCGTAAAACTGTTGACGCACTCGGGCCACAATTTATGCCACACACCATTCAGGCAACTTTCTGAAACCTCTTCCCATGCTTTGCCAATATTGTCAATTGCATGAAGAATATTGAAGCCACGCCAATATTCTCGGATCGTAGGTTAATTTTCTCCGTCTGTAGCCTTGAGCAGCTGGGCCATGGTACGGCATAAATAATACGCCTTGGTCTATAGGCTGCATCAGTGCTGTCTTGTTGGGAGACAGGAATACAACTTTTACATTGTCATGCAAGTCATCAAGATTGGGAGGATGAGCTGGGGCACTGTTAACGATCAGAAGAATTTTGAAGTCAAGGTTCTGCTTGGCACAGCATTCCTTCATTGCAGGGACGGCGTACACATTCAACCACTGGCTAAATATGGTACCGGTTATCCATGCCTTTTTATTTGCCTTATAGATCACAGGAAGGTGATCCTTACAGTAACCTTTCAGGGCCCGTGGGTTGGCAGTGCGAGAAATCAGCATAGGCTTCAGCTTGAAGTCACTGGCAGCATTCGCACCAAGCAACAGCGTCAAGCGGTCTTTTGCCGCCTTAAAACCTGGCACACTTTTCTCCTCCCTGGAGATATCTGTCCTCTCAAGCATCCTCTTCCAAAAGAGACCAGTCTCATTCACATTGAAGACTTGTTTCAATGAGTAGCCTCCTTCCTGGATAATCTGCTTGAATTCAGGCGGGAATGTCTCGGCAGCAACCATATCTGAACTAGCAGCTTCACCGGTCATCTTGATGTTGTGGAAGTTATAACGACGCTTAAATCATTGAAAGCAGCCTCAGCTGGCCGTAAAGGTCTATTCCTTCGATCCTTCACCCATAGGGCTCACAGGGGCATTGCGTTGATTATGGTCCTCCATCCATATAGCCAGCATCTTTTTCACTTTTTCTATCACAGTGCTTCTAGTACGAGTTGTCTTAGTTGCACTGAGAGTAGTACCACTTCCAGCACTAACCTTAACCTTTTCAGCGTTGGTCCGGATAGTACGCACCTTTGTGGGGGTTAGATCAAGCACAGCGGCTATGTCCACACCACGTTCCCCTTTTTCAAATCGGGTTAATACATCCATTTTCGTAGCATGGGTAATGGTCTTACATTGCCTCTTCACTACACTAGCATCAGTAGCACTTGATGGGCACTTGGAAGCCATTTTGAATGGTTAAGAGTACAGTTTTAGAACAAAAGCACTTAAGCACACACGAATGATGTGAAGTCGTAACAAAGACTGGCTTGGTGTCATTTGAGGACACTGTGACGTTACGGAAGTGAGGGTAGCGCACCGAGCCAAGAGAGCGTAGCACGGCCAGACGGGAGAGAGCGTAGCGCGGCCAGATGGGAGAGGGTGATGCGCCATAAAAAGTAGTCCGTGACGACGCAAAACGATGTTGTGCCGAATCACCGGGACATAGTACCGAAACAACGTTAAACGAGAACTTACTGTAATATATGGCTTTTTATTCTATTTACAAATTGAAACCGAATAAGAAAACCATCATACAGTAACAGAATTTATTGACTTCTACCAGGTTTAAATTGAAAGTTTGGATTCACAAACTAAGACTATACTACAGGTTGACCCTCTCATATACGGCATTCCATCGACCAGGAACTCCCAATTAACAGCTCTGTCAACAGAAAAAATACCATCCAGAAACCTCCTCATTAACAGCATTTTCAACCAAGTACAGTTAGTTGTCCAGTTGACCACAGATCCAATTCTACCATTATTTCATGAAATTCAAGTAATAATAATCCCATAAAACAAAATAATCATAAAATTAAAAAACAATACAGTGGTCCCTCGGTTAACGAGCACAATCCGCTCTAGAAGGTTGCTCATTAACCGAAAAACTCGTTAACCGAAACCATTGTTTCAATGGGTTTTTGGGTAATTGATTCCAGCTCACCGAAAATTGCCTAAATTCAACAAAAAAGGAAGAAAAGTACACTTACTTTGAGGTGTGTATGTAGAAGGTTCCTCGATGATGATGGGAATGAGAATGGGGGTGGAGGAGAAGGGAGAAGAGAAGGCATTGGGGTGGAAGAGAAGTTACCCCATGGCGCCATTTCACCCATAAAATTTTAGTTCTCTTGGTGTAATTCAAGATTATTTTCTTTAAATCAACACTGCACTGCATTATATATTGTCAATATGTAAAATAAATTTCAAAATGACCAATAATTTGCTTGCAAACACAGAAAAAAAGCATTTAGTTGAAGAGAGTCTCAAGCAAGATGTTACCTCCACTGAAAAGACACAAAGACTGACGCCTGTATGGTGTGTTGAGAGGCTGGATGGCGTTCATAAAACTAGTTTCATTACCTTCAATTATGTTCAATAATTGTTAAAATGACTAAAAAATTTAATATTAAACTTTTAAAATTATTGAATAGTGTAAACTTCTTGATATTTGCTAAAATGGTAAGAAATTTAAGCCCTAGAACCGATTACTGTATTGGCGGACTAATACTACAGCTGGTGGACTGCCAAATGCAAGCGAAAACATGTTGAAGTCGGCTCGTAAAAGACTCGTTAATCGAGGGATTGCTCGTTAACCGAAGTTCAGAATCTTATGGAAGGTAACTCGTTAACCGAAATCTCATTAACCGAGGGACCACTGTATTCAAATAAAAGACAAGTTGGGTGGTGGCTTGTCTATTTAGGCTGAAGCTGGAGCAGACATGAACCGGAGGTTGAAATGAGTTGTCAACTCATACAAACAAGTTAATTGCTTTTCTATTGCTCTCCTAACAAAATACTACAGTTGACAGCTACTTTTTTTTTTTTTTTGTAATTTATCATTTCCACCACTCGCTGCTTACTAGCCATTCAGGCCATTAGTCTGTTCTTTGTTACAGCCTTCATTGTCCAGTATTAATACAGAAGGAAACTGGAGTACCCTGAGAAAATCTGCAATGTTTAGTAGGGCCACAATGGACAAAATCCTTCTTACATCCAACCCGGGGATTGAACTCACAACGCAGTGAGGCAAGCAGTGCCCAACTATAACTGAACATGGCCGGGGATGCTTGAATTTGACATATTTTTCTAATATAATTTAATTTATTATACATATGGTATACTGTATTAAATAATATTGTCATATTTCTTGTTTATTTATTAAATTATTCACTGTGATGTGTATTTGAATATACTAAGAAATACATAAACATTATGAGACAGTAGACTGAATGTAGCTTAGGCTAATGGGCCAATTGCAAGATCAGCCGTGGTGTACACCATGCCGTGGTATCCCGGCAGTCGTAATACAATGGAGTGAAAATATTGTGATTATTCAAGATGGGCCATGGTGGTACCCGACTGTCGTTTGTTGTTACTACGTCATCGCAGTGTAGTCAGGTGTACCAACTGCCGGAAGACTTGGGGGTTGGTATGCTTGCACCCTGAAAACGTTGTCAGTGGCACGAAACGTTTGCTCTTGCTACACGATTTACGAGCATAAAAAACTTGAATCCCAAGCTAAGGTGCACCTCATTTTCCTATTTTCTTGGATTATAAGCCAATTCTTGGAATAAAATACAATTCTTTACAGTGAATATAGGTAAATAAAGCCTGTGACAACCATAAAATTGTAGGAATTAAGTGTAATATCTGCTCCTTTCTTCTTTATCCTTATGGAATCTAGCAAAAAAGTTATAAGTTTTTCATGAACTTGGGGTTGGGTGAGTGTAATAAAGAGAACTATGGCCTGCTCTGTGGATGAAGTCAGTAGAATATACCGAAGTACAGTATTAGGTATTATAATTTTGTCATGACAGTGATGAACTCACTGTACAGATGAATTGGGATAAAATCTTGAAAAAATATCACCATAACTGTTAGTTTTCTATCAAACAGGAAATTATCTTTATACCAAAATTTTTACTTTCATATTATACAAGTACAGTTATGTACAAGATATGAAAACTTGAGATAATGTCTCCTCCTTTTCTCCACCTGATTATAGTAATGCAATAAATACCCTTTCAAAAAAACAAGACATGAACACTTTCCCAATGTCAGGAGTAAAAATGCATACAATATGTTAAGACGTGGACTAAACCAGAAGTCGGAGAAAAGTCTCTGCTGTTTAAATGGTGTTTTATTTGGAAAAATATTACATGTAAATACTGTATATGGATCCTCACCAGAGAGCCTTCATATAGTTAGTGTGCAGACATTTGTTTACAAGGCATATACTCAACTATTATGGAAATGAAGACATGTTAGGTTAGGTTAGATTAGGTTCATCTTGTGAGCAAATGTCATGGAACCCATATACAGTAGGTATAGTCATGAAATTCTTCTAACTAATCAGAGACTAATAATGTTAAACATAGAACAAGATGATAATTAAATGGTTTAAAAATATACTCAATACAATCTGCAATGTTAATTGCAAATCATTCCTGCACTTTTTAATGTTTAATATAAACTGTAATAATAATAAGGATAAGAATACAATTATAATGCTTATTTCAGAATATAGCCTTTATTAAAAGCAGGATATGTTATAATATATGGGTGATCAAGAGTAAAGTATTTTAAAAGAAAAATCATCCACAAATTTCACAAATAAATTAATACGTAATATCCACGTATGTATGCAGAGTGTAAAAAAAAATAATAATAATTAAGGCATACAGTATGTTATGATTTCTCCAAGGTATATGTTCAGAAAATGCCAGAAACTGCATTTTTTCTGGTATATGAGTAATTTGGGGATTTTACGGAAAGTCTCCAAATTTTTCTGTTCCGAGTCTGAGAACCAGTTCCGAGGTTAGGTTAGAAAGCAAATTCCAAAATCTTCCCTGGAACCGGAAAAATTCCCCATCAATCAAATGATACCAAGATTTATTTCTTCAGTATTGGTGAAAGGTGAATAGTCAGCTGTATCTCTACCTGTAAGTGAAAATAAAGTCATTAATATTGTGTTAGTTAAATTTGCGAATTCTGAAACATCTATATTTATGAGGGTTAATATTTATAAGTTTCCAACATCTTAATATTGAGGGTAATTTTGTCTGTTAAAAAAAAAATATAAATAAAAAATTCAAAAGGAAACTCAGATTTGTTTGGCTTGATATGCAACACACACTAAAAATAATATTGTTTTTTCTAATGTACTGTAGTGTATATTGTTATGGTGATTCCAAAACTTTGATCCCTTTTTTTGGAGAAATTCATAGAACAAAAATTATAAGCCCTTTAGAATTTTAATGGTCTATATGAAAATGTTTACCTAACTGGAAACTGACTAACTATCATAAAATAAAGTATACTGTCTTTCATATTTTTAAGGTTGGATTAAGGACAAATTCACTTAGGTTAATTTCTGGTTACAGTTAATTAGTCAAGTCTGACATATTTCTGTTGTCATCATTAGAATGTACGTATATCACATTTATTGAAGATTCATAATTTCATTATCTTTGAATATCCAAGAATTGTAATATAAAAACAATTAACGGTAAAGGGAGTCATACCTGTGATTACTTTCTACAATTATTACATCTAGCTATAATTGAGTGGAGCATCAAGGTGAGTTAGGTAAGCTACAAGAAGTTTAAAGATGAAAATGTATTACAGTCTCTCCTCGACTTACGACGGTGTTCCGTCCCGACGACCAGGTCGTAATACCTGAAATATTGTTATTAAATATTATCATCAATGACTTCTTTTGGTATTAAACAATACAATTTGGTGCTAATTTTTTCCTCTTACGTAAAGTAGCTTTAGTGAATAGGGTGAAACATCTATCATGAAGTGATTTTCATTAGAACTTTACAGAGTCTGAATTTGTAAAAAACACAACTAATGTTTTTAATCTACTCATAATCAATTTGGTAAATTGAATGTTTAGGTCATCCACCTACTTGGCATTTGAAAAAACATAATTTCAATGTCACCAAACCTAACCTAACCCAACTTAACTAATCTAACGTAACCTAACTTAACTGGTAAAAATCGGTCAACTTAAAATCATTAAATTCGCTGGATGGCCAAAAGATAACAATATCATCAATTCCATTTACTTTAGAAGGACTTATTCATTTTTTTTTAAATCATGGACATACGAAGCCAATATATCTACATTTGATTCTACCACTGTGAATGGCAAAGTTAATTAATATCACCACTCCAACTGTTGGCCCAAACAAGTCATAAAGTAGTTCTTTCTTGTAATACATTGAGTCACTAAGGGAATAAAAAAATAAAACATGAATTTAGGTCACTGAATTTATCTTATTAGTAGCAAATTGTGGTTAAACTGATACACAAATGAAACATGCCTGGGACGTACCTAGCACTAGTTACCTGGCATATTTGGATTTATTAAAATATGAAATCTAGGCTAATAAGTAATTATACTAAGGAAATAATTATTTTGGTAGTGCTGGACGGTTATTAATTGCGCTCATTACGAAAATTGGGTCGATATTAATTCTGATAAAGGACCTCCATGACCATCACGGATGGACCAGTTTGGATTCACCTGGCATTGGTTACCCGGCATATTTGGAATTATTTAAGTGTGAAATTTATGCTACAAAGTATTTATACTAAGGAAATAATTATTTTGGTAGTGCTGGACTGTTATTAATTGCCCTCATTACGAAAATGGTGTCGATATTAATACTGATAAAGGACGTCATTCACCATCCCAGAGGAAGCTGTTCTCACCACTCTTCAAATAGACCATTCACGACTTTTTTTTAGTTTAATTTGATTTCAATACATTTCTACACATAAATTAGTTGTATAAGTTATCTTAAAGGCTTACCTTTTATGATGGTTAGGCGAATTTGGAGGATATAAACGGCAATGAGACAAGTAAAGGCTGGCGGCATTTTTTGTACACAAACATGGACCGCTTTTAAAAAGAACAATACAATTCTGCATGTGCTGTTCTATATAGAGTATATCGTACGCAAATGTTATTCCTTTGCAGATTTATACATTTTATGTCCATCCAAATCAATTTTCTTTCTTTTGATTTCAAAAATAGATCCCTTGTAGTGATCATCGGTCGAGGGGGGGGGGGGGGGGGGGTACGTGTACCACGAAATTTCCCCATGTTCCAATAACGAATCGTACATATTTTTCTTTTTTTTAGCCAAAAACGCTTCTTGCATAACAACCATGGGAGTACTACAGCATTAGGGTGTGTCATATGGAGGCGAATTTTTTTTTTTTGAGTTTGAAAAATCGGCCCATGGTATTAATGATGTAGTTCTATGTGCAGAATCATGTGATATCTTCAGATTTGAAAAGTTTTCATTTTTTGCTAGGTAAATTTTAACTTGAAATCTTATGAAAATTCAGTATTCCCACCCTTTTACCAACACCACTAAATAGCTTATTTAAAGTAAAGTAAATGTATCAGGTTAATTTATTAGGATGAAAATGATCCAGAATAGTGAAACGAATGATCTTGACACATTTATTAAATTTAATATTCCTTTAGAAAACAAAATCATCAAATACAAAAACCGGTTTTACTACTACGACCCGGTGTTGCTGCACACCATAGAGAACATGTCTTTCTTGCTTCTGTTTCTACTCATCACCTCCCTGCTGACCACCTGAGCTTGGATGTAGCCTTCCCTCCTCTCCTGGCTGTACACGTGACTGCTGGCCTCGCTCACTTGCTGTACACAACGCTCTATACTCTGGGTGTGCGAGGGCCAGGCAGGGACATGCATGGGGTTGTCCAGGAAAGCTCTGACTTGAACATTGGTGAGGCTGCAAGTAGGAGGGGGCTCACTGCCAGCCTGGATGTTATCCAGATCTATGAGATCAGTGAGGGTCTTGGCACCTAGATTGACTTCAGGAGTCTTCCTGATCCTGAAGGAATCGTCACCAACTGATTCGTCATGCCCAGATCCTCTCATAAGTCTCATATCCAAGATCTTTTTGACTGCCACTCTTCTCTCCTCCTCATCCTTACTGCAGAGCATTGTCTGCAGAACTGCCTCGGGATGAGCATACCAGGAAGATCTCCTCACAGTCTGCTCCACAATCTGAACAACCTTCCTTGGCTGACTCCTCAGGAGCTCAAGCTGGAAGAGAACATGCCTCGGACCTTCGGAGAACGATGACTTGACCTTGGTGTTGAACCAATTTGGCAAGTAGACACTCACGATGAATTGGACAATAAGTCTCAGGTTGTGAAGCTGGTTCCCTTTCAGTTTATGATGAGCGACCCAAATTCTGCAGAACCTGAGAGCCGTTGTGAGCCACCTAGAATGTGAGACTGGACCTATCTGCAGGTAAGCAAGTCTATCAGGCATGACCCCAGTTTTGATGGCACTGCAAATCATGTAACCATAGTACTGGTCAGTACTCAGGTCGTCAATGACAGTATGTGCAAGCTCAACGAGTGGAGGGCCAACTGTGATTTTTTCAAAGCTCGGATTTATTTCTAACCCAGTGGCAGAGTCCAGCATCTTGCCAAGAGGACCAGACCATCTGTTGTTTGAAAGAGTCTTGCCATCCAGCTCCTGGATCAGATGTTTGAGTGGCAATTCGTTGGTGTGGAGGTCACAAACAATCCAGACCAGCTTCCTCCCAATCTTCCGCTCTATCCACTGTATGACTCCCCCTTGCCACCCTGTGTTCGTGTTGGTGCTGTCCCCTCCAATGGCCTGCAGGGTCTGGTCTATGTTCCTCTCTCTGAGCCAGTTCACAATGTTATCTGCCACTATCTCAGCTGGTTTCCTGATGTCATCTTTCTCTGGAGTGAAATGCCACAAATACTTCCCTCCTGGTTCACTGCAGCAGGAGTAGTGTTCCTCCTTCACCATGGCAGGGAACAACTTGTCAGAATCTCCAACTTCCATGAACACTTTAGTGTCATCCCTTCTCCCATCAAAGAACAAACAATTGATTCCATTTTCTCTTATCCCCTTATCAAACTCCTCTTCTAGGTTACTGACAAGTTTCTCCTGAGCTCTCCTTACTTTGTTATGATCTATCACCAGGTGAACATCATCAGGTGTTATCAAACCACCGTCAATCCAGGCAGCTGTTGCTATCTCTGCAGTTTCTCTGAGACCAGTGTGGTGTCGCATGCTGGCCAGAGCTATGCTCGGGATATGTTTCCTATTTCGAATCTTATGCCTGGAAGGTTTGGGATCATTATTTTCTGGGTTAGGGACAAAGTCACCATTCTCCTGGTCAGCACCCGGATCAGCCATGGGGAAGTCATTAAACTCTGAATCAGCTTGACTCCAATCATCGGCCTTTTTTACCTCACCCTGGGCCTTCTCAAGTCTCTTTTCCTCGGCAACTCTTCTCCTCTTCTGTCTCTCTGTGGCAGCCTCCTGTCTCTTGGACTCCGGAATATCTTGGCTAGAAATCATGAGAGCCCCTATACTGCCAGTCTTCTCTCTCTGTGCTTTGACAAATGCCAGTTCGATCACAGGAATCTTCAGTTCACGTTTGCAAATACAGGAGATGTGGGCCTCGGATTTACAGTCACGATCGCATCCAAACTCAGGACAGAGAACAATTGGGCACTTGCAAGTAATTATGTCAAATAACTGGTCCAGTTGCTTGGCAAAGCTGTCCTTAACTGCAAGTTTTCCTCTCCTAAGAGAGATATCTCTTGCCTTTTCCCAACTGGCTAGCAGTCTCTCACTAATCTTCTTCTGACTTGTTATGACTGGAGGCTTGAACTGAGCGTTAGCCAGAGTGTACTGTGCCAAGACAGCTTTGGTCATATCACTGGCAATGTCTTTGTTTGTGTAAGTTCTTTGGTTCTTTTCACTGATTTGCCTGATTAAAACACCGTATCTCAAAGCATCTCTCAATGTAGGCAACTGCGACTTCAGGAGCTCTCTCCCAGACCCAAGATAGTGACTGAGATGGCTGGATTTTTGGTTCCTCGTCCTGACACAAGCAGCCATCGCAAATATTATCAACTTATAAATGCATCAGAATCTGAAACAGAAAAAAATATTGTTAGTTGGGTTGTTAAAGAATGAAGTCAGAAAGCAATGTTCACTATTTAATTGTAATGCACTAATGCAGCTGTGCGTTAGATTTTCGATAAATTTCACGCTAAAATTTACCTAGCAAAAGGTTGCAAAATATTGAAACTGAAATTATTTTCTGTTTATATACACTAAAATCTACCAAAAAAGTGATGGGCCATTAGTTTTAGCTGATCTTCCCTCCTATGACACACCCTACTACAGCATGGTATACACCACGGCTGATCTTGCATATGGGCCTTACTTGCCTGAGGGTCAAGTATTATTATTATTATTATTATGATTATTATTTTTATCATCATTATTATTATTAATTGTATTATTACTTGGCTGGTCAGGGCGGCATATTAAACATCACAGGTTTCCCCAAGCTACTCCGGTTTCCTCCTGTATTAACACTGGACAATATATTTTATAACAAACTAACAAAGAACAGACCAACCGCCCAAGTAGGCGATAAGTGGTGAAATGATAAATTAAAAAAAAAAATTTTATGATAAATCTTGTTGGTTCCCATGACAACCCCGCCGTAAACAAGTACCTGATACTGTACTAAAGTTATCAACACAATAAATACAGCTTGACAACCCTTTGTCCGAAATTCCGAAAACCGAAAAGCTCTGAAAACCGAAAGTTTTTTGTGGAGCATTTTTTTTTTTTTTTTTTTTTTTTTTTTTTTTTCTTTTTTTTACTTTACAGGGATTAGCCCACCCAGGCATAGATCACTGACCCACATCGTGGCCTGGGGGGCGAAAATTTAATAGTAATACTAATTATTATAATAATAATAACAACTATAATAATAATAATTATTCATAGTAAATAAACATTTTAATTAAAGAATACACCAAAATAAAATAATAATGATAACAATAATACTGTATTAATGAAATAATAATAATGATAATAATAATAATAATAATAATAATAACAAAGAAATACAAGAATGAAAAAAAGATAAAAGTGAGAACACAACCTAGACCTATGAATCATTATTATTACCTGTATTATTATAATTATTATTATTATAATTATTATTATATTTTCGCCCCCCAGGCCCCAATGTGGGTCAGTGACTTGTGCCCGGGTGGGCTAAAAAAAAAAAAAAAAAAAAACCTAACCATTCTGAAAACCGAAAAATTCCGAAATCCGAAATGCCTCTGGCCCCAAGGATTTCGGATAAGGGATTGTCAACCTGTAATGTCTTCTTTTTAGGTAAGTTTTGGAATTGTAAGGAAATTATATATTTAAGAAATCTATTAATTTGTAAATAAGTTTTTGATAATAAATAAATCACTATTAAAATTATTTTATTAGAGGTGCTGCACTGCTGAGTGTCAAGACTCGCCCTGGAGTAAGTTGTTGCTGTAACAGGCTGTTAAATCTGTACTATTGTCTCATCTTCGTGCCATTGTACCCCTGGCTGTTTCAGGTATACAGTACTTGATAGAATAATTAAGCTTCGTTGAGCTTGTGTTTAGGTTGGCCAAATTCTCCCTATCTATGGCTCTGCTATAAGCTAGGCAACTGCAGGCACTCTAATCTCTCTGGTCAACTGAAGTGCCATAGTGCAGCCTGCAAACACCAGTCTGGTGGCCCGCTCTCGGACTTTCTCAATCAACTGACAGTCTCTTGAATATCTCGGGGACAGGACGGGTTGACAATACTTCGGGTACCATTTACTCAAGCATTACTTTGGTTCAGTGATAAAACTCACTAAGTTTATCAACAGTTGTCACGGACTAACTCCTTAGGTGATTTGCAGAACAAGTGTTTAGGAAATGTCTGTTTTAAACAGCAAACAATTTCTTACCTTATTTACCTATTGGTAACCCAAACTAGAGGTGGCCATGCCAAGGGAAGACCAGTGGTGTAGAACCATTAGTTGTAATCAACGTTCATCAGTCCCATTCTAATGACTATACAGGATAATGGTGGAAGAGACGGCTAACATCAGAAACATCTGTAAGAAAACGATACAACAATGAACAGAATCAAATATATAAATACATAAGAAATTATCGCTACGATAAATGTAAACGAAAAAAATGCACATGTATCGGAAAGGCATTTCCTCGTAACTCAGCTATCAAGGGGGAATACCTCTTACCGAGCGATGGCTGGGCACTGTCGACCTTATGAGAGTGATGAACACAGGTAAGTTTCCCCTGTACACCTCTGTGAGTCACGACAGAGAACAGGCACCACCTGCACGGGTGACATCACCCCACACACCAAAACAGGAACTATTAGAAAGTCTTGGTTACTAACACCCGTCCCTCCTCCACCAACACTAGTGAAAGTTGACGTTTATGTGAGATACCTCTGGGGATTGCACACACACACACACACCACACACACACACATATTAATCTACTGGTAGGGAGAGAGTCTTGGCGTTGTGATAGATCATTCACTAAAGGCAGCGCAACAGGTGGTGGGAAGTGAGAAAAGCAAACGGGGATTTAGGAATTATATAGCGTACAGAACCTTTAAGTACAAAGATATGAAAATGCTCCTTCAACTGTACAAATCTCACGTACAGTACGTCGCAGTCTGGGTTACTGTATACAGGCATGGAAACCCTACCCCAGAAAGACCTAACATCCCTAGAAGAGGTGCAACACAGAGCGACTAAGATGATTCTGGAACACTGTCATCTCGACAGAGGTATACAATGGGACAGATCTCAATGAAGCATTCAAAGTCCCGAAAAGGATGGAAAACGTGAACCCGGGCCATTTCTTTGTGGTGTCACGCACCACCAATACGAGAGGACATAACTACAAGCTCATCAAGGAAACACTTCTTCACAGAGAGGTTGGTAGAGCTGTGGAACGGTCTACCGACCCAAGCTGTGGAATCACGAACAGGACTGGGGATTCAAAATATCCCTTGACAAAAATTGTCAAGAACAATGGAAGGATCCTACACAGGTCACTGGCCTCCTTCCCTCGTCATGGCCACCTTTAGTGGGTGGCCATTTGGTAAATTAGGTTCTAGATCGGAATATATATATATTATATATATATATATATATATATATATATATATATATATATATATATATATATATATATATATACACAATCAACACCTCAACCCGCCAGGATTCGAACCCACGGCCCACGAGCCCATGACTGTGACCGGGCTAATGAAATATATATATATATATATATATATATATATATATATATATATATATATATATATATATATATATATATATATAAGTTTCGGTACGTTAATTCTGACTCTTTAAGTGGCGTTAGGTGAATGTATCTGGCAGAGTCGGTATAATGTGGACGCTATTACTGCGCATTACAGTATATTGTTTTGCGTTTTAGCTTAAGCCAACCAGTTATGAGCATTATTACATCTTTACTTACGAGAAATATTCATCGTAGGAACCTTTCAGAATCTAAACCTTGGCAGTGATCCAAGTTGAAAACAAATGTGCTTAGGCGGACCTGCTTTACCAGTCGGTCTATCACGCGGCGTTTTGCATTTATGGAACGAAACTGGACAGCCACAAACGGACATTGACGCCAACACGGACCAACGAGCTGACCATTTTAGTAGTTTCTTGTTGAAAACCATCATGAAATACGCTTCGGGCCAGGAAAGGTTATGGAAAAGTGCGAGGGCGAATCAACAGCAGGTTCTGTAACTGAGCAGTGCATGCAGGTCCCTGTCCTCCCACACTATCCTCACATAGAGAAATGTGGCCCAGTGTATAGCACAACGGTATCCATTTAATTAATCCCAGTGTTGACACAGAAGTAAACTTGTAAACGGTGCTGTTGTCTGGATTTATATTCATGAGTGAGAACGTTATGTCATGCAATAGAAATTACTGACTTTTATGCAGCTATTGCATGTTATGAATACTCCTGCAAACATCTCAATTTGCAATTCCCAGCATCTGTGTAACTGGATACACACACACAGTATATATATATATATATATATATATATATATATATATATATATATATATATATATATATACTATATATATATATATATATATATATATATATATATATATATATATATATATATATATATATATATATAGACAACAAGTGAGGACCAAGGAGCTTTAATACATTGAGGCGACATGAAGTCATCTTATGTGCAGGACTCGTGTAGCCAGTGGGCGAGGCTAGCGGCCATGTTGGTCGGCACAAAACAAAGAATTTCATAGGGTACATTTTATTTACTCGCAGCCCTATTTTGTAAAACAAAAAATGCAATACTACTGTGAGTACTTCACAATACATAATGCAGTTTAACCATCACCACCAGCAGGGGGGGGGGGGGGGCATATAACACGATAGTTTTGGGGAAACTTTTAAAAACATGAAGTCTCTACACTAATCTGCTTGATATAACTTAATTACAACTTCAACACTTACCGCTGGAATGTTATAGAATCTCTCCTGTTCCTCTGGGTATACTCATAAGCCCAGCAGGTTGACATAATAGAGAAAATATAAGCATGGGCGTCCGCAGGGGGAGGGGGGGTGCGTGCTTAATGCTCAGAGTGCATCGCCAGGTGTTAGATAGAAAGCCTTCACTGAAGACGTGATTGACCAGTTTGGAGCTGATAAAAGCTGCCTACAATATTTATTTCACAACTGAAATTGCGGTGGTAATGTTCTGAGCAAGTCACCATCGCTGACAGACATCTAGCATTGGCCATCCCTAGGTTAAATCCTAGCTTTGCAAAAACCTACTGGCCCAAGAAGAGGTGGTACACTTTTTTCAAACATCTAAGATTATTCCATAAAACAGGATGTGCCGCAAGAAAAATAAAATGAACTTTACAGTTTTACTTGACCGATCAGTATGGCAATGCCAAGAAACTTCCTGTAGGGAATCGGTATCCATTTGTAACAGAACATGGTTAGAAAGATAAGAAATCTCAAAAAACAATAATTATGCTTATTTATTGTTGGTGCAAATATTACACAACCAACAAATTGTGTGAAGATGAACTTGGCATAAATGGTTCTACTGTGGTGGTATAATGAGGTTAAATCTCATATGAAGAGGTAAGGTCGGAGTTTACAGTATAGTAGTAGAGTCGTAGAGTGAGGGAAGTAGGGAGCGTGACTCGAGGGTGTGAAGATAATATATATTAACACAGGCAGTACAAGTGTAGAATAAAACACAAATGCGTGTTACAGCTTTATTTTACTAGTTCATTGGGGGGATTAATAGGAGTTCGTATACAAAATATAATAGATGATATGATATTTTCCTATAACCTAACAAGTAAAATGGGCACTTCCACTAAGTCGATCGTTGGGGAGGTTCAGGATCACCGCACTACCGCGGTCGACACAGCCAGCACTTGCTTTTACACGTTGATTGGATAGCACACCGTCGATGGACCGGGGTGAGACCTCGTTGATGGACTTCATGAGACGACGAGCGGGACAGGGGACGTGTGTTGCTGGCTTTTCACGGATAGAAGAATAAACCTC
Source organism: Homarus gammarus (assembly GCA_958450375.1). Taxonomy (NCBI): domain Eukaryota; kingdom Metazoa; phylum Arthropoda; class Malacostraca; order Decapoda; family Nephropidae; genus Homarus; species Homarus gammarus. The sequence goes on along the minus strand of CAUDMG010000786.1, from coordinate 320,723 downwards.
GTGAAAGGAGCTGCAGGGCCCTTATATTGGCCAGGTAACAGAAGTGCTGGCTGGATAGCAGTTCCAGGGGCGCACCCAGAAATTGAGTAGGGGGGGGGGGGTTCCAAATTACTGAGAAGTCTGGCGAGCGTAGCGAGCCCTTTCAGCTGGGGGGTCCGGGGTCCGCTGTAAGCCCCCAGAAAATTTTTTTGAAATCTGACCAATATTTGACGCCATTTGCACTGAATCTTAGGAAATAATCTGAGGTTAAAGATGGTGTAATTTAGCATCCTAATCTTTGTATATAGACTTATTATCGTACGATACAGTTATTTGAAGCATCAGCGTCAAATTACCGGCCGATCAGTTTGACGTCAGTAGTGAGGAAATTTCTTGAATCAATTATAGCAGATAGCATCCATCGAATCTAGAGAAAAGCAAATTAATCTACGACTCTCAACATGGGTTTACAAAGGGAAAATCTTGTCTAACAAATCTGCTAACGTTTTTTTAGGAAAGTTTTCGAAGTAGTAGATAATGACGAAAATTACGATGTTATTTACTTAGACTTTAGCAAAGCATTTGACAGAGTACCGCATCAGAGGCTTCTGAGAAAAATTAAGGCTCATGGTATCGAGGGGAAAGTTTTAAATTGGATAAAATCATGGCTCACCGATAGAAAGCAGAGGGTCAGCGTAGATGGTGTTAAATCTGAGTGGGGCCGTGTAACCAGTGGGGTTCCCCAGGGGTCAGTACTAGGCCCACGCTTGTTCATAATCTACATAAACGATCTAGATACTGGGATCAGCAGTGACATAAGCAAGTTTGCGGATGACACCAAAATAGGGCGGCAAATTAATTCAGGGCAGGATGCAAATGCATTACAGGAGGATCTAAATAAACTGCAGGGTGGTCTGAGAAATGGCAAATGAAATTCAACACCAGCAAGTGCAGCGTACTTAATATTGGAAGAACAAATACTTATAGTGTATACAGCCTTAACAACATCAACCTAGAGAAGTCGACTTGTGAAAGAGACCTAGGGGTACTTGTAAGCCCGGACCTACGGCCTAGAAAACAGTGCGTTAATGTTCGAAATAAGGCAAACAGAGTATTGGTTTTATATCTAGAAGTGTAAGTAACAAGAGTGCAGAGGTCTTATTGCAACTATATCTTGCGCTAGTCAGGCCGCACCTCGATTATGCGGGTCAGTTCTGGTGCCCCTATTATAGAATGGATATAAATTCACTAGAGTGGGTGCAGCGAAGAATGACAAAAATGATTCCGGGACTTAGAAACCTTCCATATCAGGATAGGTTAAAGAAACTTAACTTGCATTCCCTAGAAAGACGAAGAGTGCGGGGAGATATGATAGAAGTATTTAAGTGGGTGAAAGGAATCAATAAAGGGGATATAGATAAAGTTCTTATAATATCCGAGCAGGATAGGACTCGGAGCAACGGATTCAAGTTGGATAAGTTTAGGTTTAGGAGGGAGATAGGAAGAAACTGGTTCACAAATAGGGTGGTGGACGAGTAGAACAAGCTTAGCAACTTTGTAGTAAGTGCGGGAACTCTGGAAAGTTTCAAAAGGAGGCTAGATAGATTCATGGATGATAGAGAGTGGTAGTAACTCTCGACAGGAGCTGCCATGCACAGGCCAACCGGCCTATTGCAGACTCCTTATTTTCTTATGTTCTTAAATCATCAAATATGTGAAAGTGGATGGAAGAATAATTTATAAATATGTAAAATCTATAGAAAATGTACAATGTAGATGAGAAAATGAAAAGAAAAAAACATTAAATCTCAATATTTCACACTGTCTGGCAGTGCTGTATATTAAGTGCATTCAGGTGCATGGGAATGGCAGAGGTGGTGGAAGTTACCGTGGCGTGGGGTGAGGTCAGGTAAGCTGACCCAACCTTCGCGTTACTAAGGTGTCGCCAGGTCAGGTATGGGTTGGCCGCACCATGCAGTACCTGGAGGGGGGGGGGGGTTTCCGGGCAACCAGGAAACCCCCCTGGGTGCGCCACTGAGTTCCTTGAATTAACATGGTCATGACACCGGGTTAAGTTAATCGCGTGGGGGTGAGAATTCTGGTTTCCAATGTGACCTTGACCTCCTTTGGATTAGGTCTTTATCTCACCTTAGTCACTGTTGGGTGTGTCAATTTCCGTGCTCCCCTGTTACTGCTAAGTCTATGTTATACTACTGGCCTGAATGCTTTGGTCTGATAGATAAACATTATAGTGGACTATAACAATTATCTGACAGAAGTAAGTTATCTAGATCTTAATTCATCAAGTTGCAAGTTAACTTAACTTCTTTTTTTACAGTTTCATCCTATCGTAATGAAACCTAACCTAACTTAACCAATTAATAACCAACACCTTAACCAAATCTAATCTAGCCTATCATATTATATTTTCAGCAACGTAGCCGTATGTTGTGTAAGCATAACGTAATCCAACCTATTCAAATATATATATACAATCAACACCTCAACCAGCCAGGATTCGAACCCACGGCCCACGAGCCCATATATATATATATATATATATATATATATATATATATATATATATATATATATATATATATATATATATATATATATATATATATAATGTGTGTGTGTAAATTCATGTTGTGAATAAAGCCTCTGTCAAAATATCACCCTGAAACAGATTCTATAAATAGAGTATTATCATCTCATCTTAAAATTAAGTTAGTCAGAATGGTTTGGCGTTGTATAAACTCGCCACCCGTTATAAACCCAAGGTTGGGCTGCTTCACCAATTCTCCGTTTTTTGTTAGGGAGGCGATACTGACATGGTTGTGTAGGTTGTGTCTTGTATAATACAATGCACCAAAATGCACTTTACAACACCCCGTGATACGATATTTCAAGTATCAATTACTGTACCTGCATTAACTCATGTACCCGGTCCCTTTCATAGTGCAGTATCTCGATAATTAACGGTGTTAACTTTCACTATTATGAATGTGATTTGTTTTTGTTTTTATTGTATGAGCGTGATGAACTTGATGTGTTCATGCGTCTCAACAACTAGGGTCTTTAAGCACGTTATTCCAACTTATTATATTAGTCATCAGCAGCATCAAAAATTACCAGAGATACGGACGTTGCGTTTTTCTTGAGCCGCTAGCCTGCTACTCAGTTGTCAGCGGCGGCGGATACCCAGGGGTAGATGGGGGGAGGGCGGCACCAAGACACTTTACTCCTAATATCTTACCAGAGTTTAATTTTCCCCATCAAAAGCGCTGTTGTATTGGCTGATTTTTTACCTCGAATTCTTGAAATCCTTTGGCTTATGGGGATATATAACCTAACTTAGACCCCATCTACATTGTCTATGGTTTATACAGTTAATTGACCCACAGCATGAAACCCTGGATCTTTCCCTGCGAGGTAATTAAGTAAAAAACATTAACGTCGGATATAGAGGCAAATGACAAAGAAAACATTACCAGTGGCAGTGAACAATGATATGACGATGTTGCTTATATGACGTCATTCGACCTTTTAAGAAGAGCTGATTTTCCTGCCACCTTATATAGAAGTGGTCGATAATATCCAAATAAAACGTTCATCTGGTAGTTTATAATTCACCCAATGTAAATTTCCCTTGGAGAAATAGCTTATTCTTCAGCGCCACTTATCAATTATCAGCTTAGTGTTTAAACTATCAGTCAGTTTTGTTGTGCCGTGCTGTCTGGTGCTAGTCATCACACAATCTTCATGAATCGAAATATGTACAGAAGAAGCATTAGTTTAGTCTGAACTTACAACACGTCTCACTTGCTCCATTAGTTGAACACTTATTTAGAGCTCCAAAATAGTTGGTTCTGGCAATTTCCTGTGCCTGTATAGCCTTTTAGGAACCACGCTTCAAGCTGAAAGATAGATAAATATTTATTCAGCAAAATCTTCAAACATGTTTACATCGATTCATGCATGTATAGGCCTGTGGGGTACGAGATGTTGGTTCATACTCAGGATGGGATGGAGAAAGGAAACTCACAATGTGCTCTCTGTATACATATTGTATTGGATGTACAGTGCAGCTTGCAGGGCCGGTGCAAGATGATTTGGCGCCCTAGGCAAGCCTTTAGATGTGCGCCCCCTTGAAAGTTTTGATAAGCTAATGTAGGTACAGTAACCCATTACTACATTGTTTTCATCTTGTGGCTTTATTACTTCACCCATGCAAATAACCAATTATTGTTATTACATTAAGTCAATAAATTCTTGACGTAACCTTCAGAGGTCAGGTAACCTTGCCTCATCCCGACAAAGACAGGGAAGGGGCGGCTCAGCCGCCCTGGCAGTAAGGGAGGGGAGGGGATGGTGGGGTTGGGAGAAGGGTTCCTCAGATGTCACTGCTCGACAGTTCTCCAGGCCGCCAAAGATAAGGACCCGGGTTAGTCCCTCCGGGGGGTTAACGAATAGTATTAAAAAAGAAAACACAGTCGGCTACCGTCTACCTTCCCTCGCCTCCCTCCGACCCCCCAACCCTTCTAACATCCTGCTCCGACCCTCCACGGCTCCACCACAGTGTCCACCACAGTTTTCCCTTCATTTTTAATTTTATCCAAGTTTGCCCTGAATTTGTGGCGCCCCAAGATGTTGGCGCCCTAGGCGATAGCCTAGTTCGCCTAGTGGGTAGCGCCGGCCCTGGCAGCTTGGTGCTGGGAAGTGGCAGCGTGGTTACAAGCGTGATGTAGAGAGAGCTGGTTGGTGAGGATGCTCAGAGGAGGACCAGCTTGTGGGTCGCCATGCTCGCCGGCGGGAGCGAGGGCCGCCAGGCAGGAGAGGAGGAGGTGGTGTTACTTGAAGACTGGCTGTAGGTAGAAAAAGAGAGGCCACTACGAGGTCAGGTCTTATATAGCGGAGGTAGGCGTGGCTTAATAGTTGACCTCCGTCATGTAAGGCGGCGCTGGTTGACCTAGACCACGAGGCATACATTGAGGAATTCGCGGGGTCGGCTAGCCAGCGACAAACAGCGTTTGTAGGGGAGGAATCCACTTCAGGCGTATAGATAATGCATGACTGTTCAGCATGTATATAAATGATGCAGTAGTATAGTTCAGCATGTACATAGACAATGCTGGTATACAGTTTAGCATGTAGGACCTATATAAACAATGCAGATACCCAGTATTGATAAATTTCCGTTAATGTTTCCTTATCAAACTTAGATTTTTTGTTACAATATATAATTTTAAGATATTTTACATTGAAATTAGCCTGATAATCAAAATGGAAACAGAAAAACAGTCGCATTAAATTAGTGAACTGTTTAGTCAAGCTGATCTAACATTCTGTGCGTAATTATTTGATGAAAAGGCTTTTGAATCTCAAATTTACTGCCACCTTCAAATTTGAGTTTTATTAGGGCGCATTGTAGACATCTGAGGGAACTTTCTCTTGCTTGTGATGTAACCATATTAAGATTAGAAGCTGCGAAAAAATTATCAACTGGAAAAAAAGTGTGAAACTGGACCTGCATTGATGAGTGTCTTGCATTTTAACTATTTGTGTTTTAGATTTTGGAAAGTACTTTAAACCTAAAAACCTGTTCATTTGAGAACTTTCTAGGGTTGGTTCAAGCGATGAATAAGTAATTTGAATTTAATTATTTATAGTACGTATGTTTCTCACTAGTACCCCATGCTTGGAATGAGAAGAAAGAGACGGAGCGCGGTAGTGATGGAGGCAGCCAACAGATGGCAGGCTGGTCTGTTTTTCTTCCTGACAGTGAAATCAGTTTCGGGGTTACAATGCCAAGTGAAACTACAGATGTGAATCTTAATTTGTGTTTACTCTAGTTAGATGTGAGGCACCAAGATGAGCCTGATTATGGACAATAGGCTTGAGATGATGGACACAGAGGCCGAGGTAAAAAAGTTACAAGCTCTAGTCAAACAGTTAGAGTTGCAGAATGAGGAATTGCGGTCAGAGCGGCAGCAGTTGAAGAAGGAAGGTGGTAGTGGGGGCGACTCTCCCGTGGGCGGCGGCAAGGACGACCCCTCGGCCCCAGGCACGCCCAAACGACACTACGACAGTAACCTGGAGAACATGGACCCCATAGGTCTAGAAGATAACAGCCTGTCTGATGAAGAGACATGGTGAGTGGTCCTCCCTGCTTCCCCCAACATGTCTCGTTACCGAGGGCTTCTGCTACTACTCTCCTGTTATTTTTGTAAACTTATTTGATATGCCTGATAATTGACGTGGGAAATGTGAAGTTTATGTCCTTTGGTAGCCGTTATTATGTGCCACACCTTTATTAGATAATTTTAATTCACAATCTAAGGTTTTTCCATTTTTGAATGCCATTATGTAAGGGAGATGAGAGTATGGCAGATGTCTTGGGTCCCACTAATTACCCAAATGAACCCAAATGTAGCCGCAATGAAGTCAAATAATGGTCCTACATGAATAAATCGGACTGCCAATCACTTCTCGACGAGTATTTGGTGTCACAAAAAATTGGAAAACTTAATTTAATATGAGTTAATAGATCGAGTGCATGTACCTAGCCTAGCCTAACCTAACCTAACTCAGATTAAATTAAGTTTACCAATTTTTTGTGACTTTATGACACCAAATACTAATCGAGAAGTGATTCACAGCCCGATTTACGCTTGTATGACCATCATTTGACTTCATTGTGGCTACATTTGGGTTCATTTGGGTTCATTTGGGTAATTAGTGGGACCGGATGTCTTTAGTGAATTCATTTATTTGTAGTCTTGAGTATCCACTTGCTAATTCGCAAGAAATATATTGATCAATAGAAAAATAGTACCAGTGGCATATTATATGTATTTTGTGTTCAATGCAGTGGTAAGAGCCGAATTCATTTGTGAATTTTTAGAATAATATTTAGCTTTACCTTATTTAAGTCAAGGAGAACACAAGTATATGTACCAGTACTGTACATGCTGGTACATATATTTATTTGCGCTGTATAAAACAAAAGTCATGAGATTTCAGAGAGCTGTGCTGTCTTAGGCCACAGGGAACTTATTAACAAGAAACTTACAAGAAGAGATACTGTATTGTTTATGAGTATTTTAGAAGTTGAAATACAGGACAAACTCATGTAATCCAGCAGCTTGTCATCCCACATGATTATTGAGTGAATGTTTGGGCAGTAGGTTGTAAAATTCTGCCTACGTTTACACGCTGATATTTCCTCGTAGCACATTTTATTAAGAAACTGGTAAAATTTTAGTTTCGGACATCCCTGTATTTAGATATCCAAACTATGTGGTTTCCAGCAGATATGAAGATCCTATTCATTCAAAACACACAAAAAAACATTGGAAAAACATAGTTTGGATATCTAACCTAATCTAACCTAACCTAATTCATAAGATTCCCAGACGACTGAAACTTAAATAATACCAAAAAACTATTAATACCGTACAGTATTTTTCATAGATTACTACAGTACTTTCAATACAAACCCACCAGATATTTAGCTATTTTTTAAACTGTGCAGTATTGTATTTTTATTTCTTGTAAATAAGAGTAATTTTGGTTTAAACGTACAGAACTGTATATAGCATTAAGGGGAGTGGTCTGGGTTAACCAGCTACCAAATGTAAAGTGGAGGAATTGCACTTTTAAATTTTTTTCCCTTATTGTTTACATAAGCTATAGAGATTGTATGTGTCCACCCAACCAGTGATGCCATATTTTTGCTTCAACTGTTGGCAAATGCTAAGTGATGGAACACTTTTCTATAATCTTTCCTCATGAACTGAAATAACCTATCTAACCTAATCTACCTACAGTACTTACTAAAACTAACCAAACCAAACTGAACATAACCTTACCTTGGATAATATACAGTATAGTGCTTCCATCTTAGTTTAGGTTGGTGCCGTTTTGTTGGTTTATTTTATCTACGATAAATCATATGATATAACATTCACTAGAGGTATTCATGTTTATGTAAAGGATGAAAATTGGTAATATTTTCTTTTTAAGGCCACTGCTTATACAACTTTAAAAAAAATATATTACAGATACATCAGGTTTAGCTGGAATGAACCACTAAATGCTGTACAGTACTGTACCGTATTATCAAATATGAGTGTACTGTAAGTCTGTAATGTACAGTATATCACTCACTGGGTCATTCCACCCATACTCTAATGTAGTTTAGTGACATACTATACTATACTATATACTGTACTCAAACTTATTTTTACTTAAATCAGATTAAATTTGGTTTTTGTTTGCTCATCCAAATTCCAAAGGCATAGAGGATGTAAGGGCTTGCTTGCTGCTTGCAAAGTAAATTTAAAGTCGTTTTTTTCATCTGTTCCCAACTGGATTTAGATTCTGTGCTCAGTTTTTAGTGAAAATCCTGGAAAAAGAAATCAGTATTACTGGTAAGTCTGTGCAGTTGTTGTTTTTAAAGTACTATACAGTATATAGTATTTACCTGTAATCATTTTAATATTCTTCCACTTCTTTACAGTAAAATTGATTCTGTACATCACAGTAGCTATAACAAATATCAGGAGTTTAGGTGCCTAGAATGTCATAGACTCATTTGATTGTGTAGCATTAGAGATGGGAAGATATTACCATATCTAATGTAACCATAATGAATTGGGCTTGTATGGCTAATTACAATATATAATTTTTGGCTATACAGTATAGTGCAGGTATCCCATGATTTACAAAAGATTTTTCCTGAAAAACCATTCACAAATCGATAATTCGTTAATTGATTGAGAATTTTCTATTGACTTCCATTATATTGTATAGCTACAGTAATTAGAAAAAATGTCCAAATGCTTACTTATAACTGTAATGATATCTCAAGACATTTTTGCACAAATACCTACTTTATGGGAAACAAGATTTATATTATGCAGTACAGTATGTTTATTTAAGGCAATTATACTGTATCTTTTTCATATTTAATAGAACAAGGATGCAATAACATATTGTAAATGTTAAAAAAAAACCCTGTAAATTGACTTAACCTTAACTTAGAATTGCCTAAGTTGGTTTTACTGTATATATTGTATCCCAGGAAATACTTGTACTCCCCATCTCCCCCAGTACAATACATTAGAAATTTATAGCTGCTGAACCAACCTTCCTACAATTAAATTGAATTACTGATAGTTTAAAGTACAAGTATACAATACAGTTCAGTACTTTACTTTATGATAGGTTTACATGAACTAGATAATAAAAAAATAAATCATACAGTATTTATCCATTGATTCCCATAATAAATTTGGAGTAATGTTCTTCAAGGGAAAACACATCGCTACTGTATATACAATAGTAAAATGACACTTGGCAACACAAGTACTGTACAGTATACAGTATTTTCATGCATAAAAAATAGAACACACAGTATACATAGGCAACAATTTAAAGAAAACCAAACTAATTTGTTTAATAGCAGCCAGTCATATGATGTACCATAATCATAAAACTTTACTGGTAGCCACCATCTGTTTACTATCCTCAATGCACCTTATCACCTCCACCTTAACATCTTAAGTGATGGTTTTGTAGGGTCTCATACCTTTAGGAGTATCACAGGTATCACAGCTTGCAGGTTACTTTCCTGACATCTCATAATAGGAAAAATTGCTTGGAAATTCAAGGAATTGTTGGAGGGTATCGTTTAAGTGTAGAGCTGGATTCAAATGTTTGAGATATAATTATGTAATGTTCATTTTCTTAGGTTATAGTGGGTAATTACACTACAGCCCACTAGGTACTTGTTTTCCACACACAAAATTTATTTTTTTAGAAAATACTGTATCATAAAAAGGAAAAAATTAAGAAATAAAGGTGTAAACTATATAGCTACAGTGCAGTACTACTCGGGGCAGGTCATTGATTTTCATGTTTAATATTGAGAAGCACATACAGTATCAAGAATTTACTTATTTACCTACAGTACTTGAATCATTACAATCATATTGTTGTGGGATACAATAGAATGTGAGTCATAACCTGCACTGTCCATCCTTGCCTTTGAGTGTGTACCAAATAAATATCAGATAACCTTTTGTCAAATACGATAAAGAGATTAAATTGAGGTTAACTGACTATTGTTTCCTGGATTTGTTGGCACAGTACAGTACGTGCGGTATAATCCCATTTTTTTTTTATAATTTCTCCACAAAAGGTTATGATTTACATATATAGAAGTATTGTGTTTTCCACTGAAGAGTTTTTATTATTCATAAATGTAATTGGCCCAATATAATCATGTGTTTTCTTATCTGCTGTGATGTTCTGCCCCGGGATACAACAATGAGAGGAAACACGCCACACAATACTGACCTCACAAGAGACTGCGCCATGTTTATTTATGTGTTTGTGCATTATTTCTCCTAAACGTTCATCCTCTTCCAGTGTTTCCTGTAACTGTTAGTACAGGAATATTGTTTTATCTGGACAGGAAATGAGAACTATGCCACAATGAAATTGGACATAAAAGCCCATGATTTAATTTTATTATCCATGGGAATTCAGTAGAAAAGCTTTAAAGTACAGAGAGCACCACAAAGGAGCCTCTTACATGTGATCAAACAACTTTTACTGCAGTGATAACTTTGAACTCTGAGTGAGATGAGGAAAGCAATTACAGTTCTCACTCTCATTCTTAGACACTGTAAAAACAAAGAGTGTCGGGACTGATCATAATGAATCTTTAGGTATTGAAAGAAAGTAATATAAAAAACAAAGTAAAAATATATACTGGAGATAGGAGAGTACAGTATAGGGTGAAATGAGAGTGTGACCAGTAACCCCAGAAATAAGTATTCAAGAGAGGAGAGTGTACAGTGAAGCAGTAATATAAACAGGATGGAAGAAATAAAAATAAAGTATTACAGTTCCCCATGTTGGTCCTTGTGTGGGAGTGTGGCCACAGTACTGTTCTTTACTCACGGGTTGTCATTAAGTTTGTCTGAGGTGTAAATAACGGACATTTAAAGGCACCTAGAAGAAATAACATTTATACAGCACAGACTTGTGTAAAAGTTCCTCGGTGTGATTAACTTTTTATGTACTGTATCATCATGTGCTGTAGATGTACCTTTAGCTTTGGTCAAACTAGTGTTTCTACCCAGAATAAATCCACCGTAGTGTGGATTTTCAATGAACTCCTCAAATTGTCTCTACAGCAACAATCTATTTGTTGTTGAAAGTGGAACGGTACAGAGTGTCTGAAAATCCTTGTTACAGTGGGTTAAAATTTGCAATAGAGAATCTATTGTACAGTATAAATTAAATTTACACCTTTTTTATTTTTTTATTATTGGTGTTAAAATGTGCACAAAATATAAAAGTGTATTTCTATAATAAAACACAAGCAAAAATGCTATAGTAAATGAAAAATAATAAGAATATATCACGACGGGAATTTCATTTGAATCTAGAGTACTTGCGTCACCTTTGTAAACAAACATTGCTTGGGCTCTACAAACGCACACAAAATTTCCGTGATGGATATTGCTAATATTCCTTGGGGCAGTGAGTCTCAAATTGCTCTCATTGAAAAAGTGATGGAGTACCCTGAAATTTGAAATTATAAAAGCCTCGATTTCAAGAGGAAAGTGATGAAAAGACCTTGCTACCAGCTGGGCACTTGGCTGATGGTTCCTTTCGCCAGTGTGCCAATTGTACCGTTGACTTATTGCCTTTGGAAGAAATGGTATCGTGGATTTATTGCACATAAAACTATACTGTAGTGTGACCGCAGCGTTAGACTGTCTCCTTTACTGTGACTTATTTAAGTTGTCTTTTTCATGTCTTACACAAACTAAGCCTTATTAGCAGTGCAGTACAGTACTGTATACAGTATTGTACTGTGTTTATTTTGGTTTTTCTCCTTTCTTAATTGTAAATGGAAGAAGTTTTAAACCTGAATTAGGTTCATTATTGCTGGTTCCTAAAATTGTACAACAGCTATAAACTTTCAGTCGTAAATGAACCATGTTATAATAATTAACAATAATCAATTTTAGTTTAATTACCTTTGTAGTGTTGATTATTTTGTGTTTAGTGAAATGCTGGAGGTTACCTAAGAAATACTGTTTGTCTTTCTTTCATGTACAACTGTACATTGCATTACGGTAAAATTTGTAACTTAAATATTGATTCATAAATTGGAATTTGTTTCATGATTTTTGCAATTTGTAACTGCAATTTTTTTAAATTGGTGCTTCATAATTTCACATGCATGATAAATTTCTGTATAGTGACAAATCAAGATATTTGATGGCTTAGTGCAGACCAGGTTATGTTGGTGTCCATATCTGAATACTACAGTACTGTACAGGTACTATGATTGTACAGTGTTTGTATAAATGTAATACGGTTTTGTTTTTCAATTGCAGTTGTTAAATTGAAGCAGGGGTTATAGTGACATTAAATTTGAGAGGTTGTTTGTAGCCTTCATGAGAATCATTTTCATTTATAATACCGTACAGTACAGTACTAACTAATATTGTGGACAAATATCCAGAAAACATCTTGTAAACATGACAGGCAATGCTACAGTAACAACTGGAATGCTGTTAAAAAAATTCAAATCTCTCACTAGACTACAAAACCCAGATAATCTTTCTAAATGTTTATTGCAGAGGTGTATAGCTACTGTAGTGTACTGTACTGTATATAGTCTTGCTGAGGTAATTATTATTTATAATGACCTAATTCAGATTAGAAATTCAAAACATGTACAGTACAGTAATATACAGTAGCTATGTTTACTAAATTTTTTGTATCCGTGCTGTATAATTGATTAAGAAACAGATATAAGCAAATATATTTAGTGTTTGAATATCAGATATTTATATCTGAGTGAGAAGACAGATACAAATGGACAATACAGTTTTAGTGACCCTAGCCGAGCTTAGTAACCAAGACGTGTCACAGCACACACTGAGAACCTCAGAATTATCACTCACTCGTGCTGAAAACCATGGTTATAACAGCTGGTGCCCACACAGTGAGCCAGCAGACTTACTCTCACACACTTCCTCACCTAAACTAAGTTCTCAACTTTCAAAAAGAGTTCCTTCCCAGTCTTAGGGATTGTCCTAACTAATCACAATACTGTGCATGTACAGTAGTAACAGAAATAATAAAAGCTAGTAGTACAGTATTATCTTTTATTTTTTATTAATGAAATATTTTCGTCCAGCAAATGCAGTACAATACAGTACGGTACTGAACTTAATTGTTTTTATGCACAAAAAATTACTAAACAAAATCGGATGTGTTTGTAACCTACATAGATACTGTACCAATATTACAGAGACTCTCCCACAAGGTATAAACATAGGTGTTACCTGTAATTTCTACTTCAGGCTGGTTTATCATATCTCGCAATGTTAAAAATCTGGGTGAGTGATAATCTCACAATCACCTGTATCTTATCTTCAGTCTCTATGAGGTATCACAATCTGACACATAATGTTTTACTCTGTTTTAAACACCCATTGATTTGTTCTTATATGTAATGACTCATCATATATATCATAAGGGGTCAAACCAGGACTGTACTGTGTATATATTATAGCCGTACTCCCTGTGTACAGTATCCTTAAAAACTATCCTCATGATATATTTCAGAGACCATAATCTTAGTACAATAACTTACTTTCATGTGCTCAAGTGGATCTAAGAACACTCACATATACTACAGTACAGTAACACCCATCTAGCTGTCTGGGTTCCGGTTTAGCCCTTGATGTTGACAACTGGTAGTAATCAGACTGAGTACAGTATTTTACAGGTCTCCTGCCACACCCTGACCCTCACACAGAGATCTAGGAGGGGAAAGTCTTCACTCAAGGTTGAAAATTAAATGAGTCTTGCTACTACACTGGCTTGTGCATCACACCCCTTCATTGTCTTTTATTGGCCTTATTGGACTCCCATTAATAAGCCTCATTCCGTTCGTCTCCATGAAGCCGGTCTTTCTGGATGAGTAGCACTGCTTAAACAAATCTAAGTTGTTCTAACTTGGCAAACTTTACAGCTGTGCCACATATCTCTTACACATCAGCACAATTGGCTGAATTTCAGCCTTTGACTTAGGTTCTTGGAATGATTTTAATTGTGTTTAATGATTCAGGCTGGGATTCAGATCTTTTACCCCCAAAATTTTTCCAGCTTTCCTGGAACCTGTTAGATTTCACAGTACGTGTATAATATATTAAACTGTATAAAGGTTTGAAATCAATATAGACACAATTACAGTGCAGTACTGTATACTAATTTTAATACACTACAGTATATGTATGGTTATAATGAAACTTATCAATAAGAAAAATTTTCTTAAATTAGAAATACACCTGTACCAGGAAAATATGCTGTATACCCATCCGTGCTTCCATCCACTCATGTAAGGTAGGGGGATTTGGGGGGTTGGAGCATCAAGTTGCAACTCTCCTCCTCTCTAAAAAATCACCCAGGGGGAAACTCTGCCAATTACCAGTTCAGCCAGCAGTTGTTTGTGGCTCAGACCTAACCCACTTTGTCAAGTGTATTAGGACCCAGTCTCCTACCATAAGTACAGTAACTTATCCTATCCTTTGGGTTAGTAGGCTGTAAACTAGGTGGTTGAGTTACTCAGTTCACAAGATAGTTTGGTTAAATGTATATACAGTACAGTACGTATACAGTATATATTTTGTAATCAGAAAATTAAGAAAATGGGCGGTGTCTAGGTCCCAAGCATTTAGATTTTTTATATACCGTGCAGTACAGTACATTAGTTTAATGGAAACAACCGGATATGCAGTACTGTACTGTACTGTACTACTGTAAATATTCTGCTCAGATTCCAGTCATTATTGCTTCATACTTCAGCATCATCCTTGAGGGGGTGAAGGCAAAAGGTACATGTACTGGATTATAATTTATTACTGTTCTGTACTGTACTGTATGTACTGTATTGTACTGTACTGTACTAGACTAGCCTAGACTATAGAGAACAAGACATTTGTACTTGTGGCAATTGAGAAATTAATAGGTTCATGAAAGTCATATCAAAAGAGTTCTTGTGGGAGAACCTTATCTCCCGTAATGTCTGAATATGTACACTCGCTACAGAAAGAATCTGCAAGTTCGGGTCTGATTGGTGTCAAAGTGAACATTGTGACTCCTGTTGTCTCGGTAGGGTTGTCAAAATCCTTTGTTCGTTATGTCATTGTCTAGCAAAAAACTTTTGCAGATACTTTTTGTAGCGAGTGTACATGTTTGAATTGGCCAACCCTGAAATTATTCCTAAAGTGAAAAAAAGTTTAATTTAGATGTCATCACCTAAAGCTGGTTAAAATGATGTATCCAAAATCTTGAGTCCACCTAATCTACACCAACTATCATTATTTATAGGCATTTTGATAATTTACCTTGATCCATTCTTGACTCCTTCCGTAGTTTGAGGTGAGAAGACAGGAAGTAATGAATAAATAGAATGGCTGAATTTGAGTATTTATTGAGTATCTGTAGGTTTTATGTAGCCAAAAGGTAACCTAGACTTTTAGTCTTGTGTCTTATTTTGTGTGGTGACTAATCCTGTCTGTGGTATAACACACAAGTGACATTCTTGTTTGTCTTTTCAGGTTGTTTGAATCTCCCAAGGCCAAGCCTCATAATTCTGATTGGTTACGAAAAGATGTAGATGACCCAGCTTTATTACTTTCCAGGAAATCTTTAATTCACAAATTAGATCAAATTGCAAGTAAGTGCTTATTGTATTAGTTATCTTGGTACAGTGTAGTAAATGAAGAGTTTATAGTAAACTATGCTACGGTATACATTTATCCAGTGCAGATCTTGTTCTTTAATGTGTGGATATAATTACACCTCATTCCTCTTTCGTTTTACAATATTGATCTGCTCCACAGTGTCTCCGCACCATTCTCCTCGACATTCCTTCAGCCCTTGCTCATCATCCGGGGTCCTGTCTCCGGAGTCTCCGCCTTCCTCCCGAGGTGAGCCGGCATGTTGTCAGTCGTGGATGCATTATCAGTCTAATGTGTGTTATTCAGAACCAGCATTGGCATGTAGAATATGGTAGAGCCTCAGTAGATCATAAACATTATGGTAATATAGTGGCAGCGGAGTACAGTATTATTCCTTTGATGTGTTGCAACTGGGATTGCTTTAAGTACATCTGTTTGATGACTTTACACTCGTAAAAATTATGAATAAATGTAAAAGTGATTGGTTACTTAATTCCCCGTTGCTTAATTTACTGGTTGGGCTTTGTTGTTTCGTATTATATTATACTACGTACTATAGTAAACAAACGGCCTTGAGCTGCCAGATGTCTCCAGCAGTGTTCGAAGAATCTTGAACGAGACTGTACATAGAAATTTCTTTCAAGCAAAATTTTTACATTTTACTAAATATAAAAGAGAAGTACATTTCATAGACAATTGGACAGGGAAAAGTATTTCTCTTTACTAAATTCATGTTTTCCACTTCTAAAAGGGCACCATTTACACAATATTCCTTGAACATTGAAACTGAGGCCAGCACACTTTCATATTTTGATGGGCCATAACTAGCACACTCAAGAGTTTCTGAAGACTGCTGCAGTAATGTCTTAAAATCTTGAAATAACTTTTCCGCTCTTCAGTTACATGAACTTACCTTTGCAGAGACAATAGAATACATGAAATTAATTTAGCATATTTCAGTTATTGTTAAAGGATATTATGTAGTATTTAGGTAAAAAAAAAGCAGTCTCATTAGGCAGAAACAGTAAGGGTGAAAGAGAATACAGTACAGTACAGTACAGTACTGTACTGTATATACTCTTTAAAGGATAGCACCATACAGTATGTAGATTAGAAATATATGGAAGATCTTCAAGTGAGGCTGTAGTGGTCAAGGCCAAAATTAAAACAAAACAAAACTCAGTGATGCATCAGACAATCCCTAACTTCTGGTGTGGGTGATAGCATAATACTGTACTTGAATATGAAACCATAGTTGATATAATGTTTTGTTCACTGTGTTTAAATTCCATGGCACTCGAGGGAGCAAAACATTTTCATTAGAAAAATTTCGTAGTTGGAAGCAAACCAATGTAAAGTAACATAGTGTTTGTCATCCTTCATAATTTACTCATAAATTTGGCTATTATTTTTATTATTTCAGTATTATTATTATTTTTTCACTTAACTCTTTTTTCCTTGCATTTTTAAGGATATTGCAATATGAGATACAGTATTTGAATTCTGAAAACAATTATTGATGCTCTACCATATCGAATGAAATGCTACTTAATAACAAAACCTCGAATTTTGCCCCCCAAATTGTTAACACTGATATTATACGTTGAGTTTGGAAGATGTTTTGTTCTGGTTTAACTGTTAAAGTCTATAATATGGCTTGCATTCTTTTGCAGAAAAGTTGCCTATTGCTTTGGATGAATTAAAACTTATACAGTCGACCCTCGTTAATTCGGACCCCTTTAATCCGGATTTCGGATAATTCGGACAAAATCTGAATCTTTTTTTTATTTTTTTTTATTGATTTATTTATTTATTTTTTTTTTTTTAGATTTGTAGGAATATTACTTATGCAGACCTTAAGCTAAAATGCTGGTCTACCCACTGCTGGGATAAAACACCAGTGTCTTTTTGGTTAAATGTAACATCTCCACCACTAGTGTGGGGGGGATGCAACTTTTAGCTTCAGACATGAAAAATATTTACCAATTACTGCCAGTAAACAATGGAAACGCAAAATATGTACCAATTAGTAATGAAAAGTTGTGCAGTTCCTTCAGCAAATGAAGCTCACCAACTTACAATAGGCTAAATTACCTTACAACGTGTTTTCAGTAGTCTATGTTGAAGTTCTTAGCACAGGCTAACTTATCATATCATATACGGTATCACAGTTCTCATTGATCTACAAAAGATACTGGTAATAAAAACCTTTTCGATATTTCACACTTAATAGTATAATACCCGGTAATCTACTTCAACCTTCTATTGTTTACAGCGACGCATGACGCTCCACCAGCTGTTGAGTATCAGTTAGACGGTACACGTGTTTTTCGAATCGTTTTCAGTTAAAAAACTGTAACATCACATGTTTATTTTACCTTAACTGTGCCTGAATGAATATATTCTCGGAAATAAATAGTAGTTTTGCTGAAACGTGATGTATTTTAATGTAAAATAGGATAAAATACATGACGAAAACAAAAGATTTTACCTAACCTTCCGATGTTCAAGAGAAGTTACTCGTTTTTTTTATTTTTTTTGGTTAAAATATTGTTATATTACAATGGTATTCTATTCATACTGTGCTTGATATAATGCATTCACGGAAATGTAATATTTTTGCTGAAATGACGTACGTATTACAGTGGAAAGTGGGATAAAATCGTGACGAAAACAATGACTTTCGCTTTCTTTCGTTCAAAAGATGTTACCATAATCGCTTTTCGATTGGTTTTCAGTTAAAAAACTGTTGTATTACAATAATATTCTATCCTAATTGACTTGAATAAATACTACGATACCATATTTCTGAATATTTTCATTAAAATCCATCCAAATCATTTTCCTTGTCATCGTTTGCAGCACCAAACAGCTTCTCCCAGTCCTCTCCTTGAACAGGGGTAGAGGGTACGTGTTTTTCGAATCGTTTTCAGTTAAAAAACTGTTACATCACACACATATTTTACCTAAACTGCGCCTGAATGAATATATTCCCGGAAATAAATAGTAGTTTTGCTGAAACGTGATGTATTTCAATGTAAAATAGGATAAAATACATGACGAAAACAAAAGACTTTACCTAAGCTTCCGATGTTCTTGAGATGTTATTCGTTTTTTTAATAGTTTTCGGTTAAAATACTGTTATATTACAATGATATTCTATTCATACTGTGCTTGATATAATACATTCACGGAAATGTAATATTTTTTGCTGAAATTACATACTTATTACAGTGGAAAGTGGGATAAAATCGTGACGAAAACAATGACTGAAATATAATGCAATATTAACCCCTAAATCGGTTAATTCGGACAATCGGCTAAAATGGACACCCTTCCCCCCTATTAGTCCGAATTAATGAGGGTCGACTGTAACATGATACACTTTTCTTTCATTGTTCACTGTTTTGGTTAAGGCATTCAAGAACTATATCTCAAGCTCTCTTATGTGTTTTGCTGGGATTGAATATAATTAATTTTTAAGCCATAGTTCATTAAGTTTAAATAGAATTGTTAATAACATTGTCTGAATTAGTTTTACCATTGTGCATTACAAAGCAACTTCCAATTTTGCTATTTGAATCCTAATATATCATTATTATGAGAATAAAAAATCCATAAATTTACTGTGAGAACAGATTTGATAGACTCTGTCATGGATAATTTTAGTTGTTTCACAGAATGAGCTTAAAGAATGCCAGTTTTTATAGTAATTTCGTAAAATATTGCCTTAGATAAACTAACCAATGGATGTTAGAAAGGAATCTTATATGTTCATGACAGTTTTCGTGCAGTTTTATCTCAGTACTGTACTTGGTAGTTATTATATCATGCAACAAGCCAGAGGACTTGTTCATGAACTTTGAAATTAAAACATTAATGTGAAGCTCATTGAATTTTCCACTAGTAGTTAATAATGTAAATAGGTAATTGCTTTACTTTATATGCTTTATGAATTTTTGCTTGTTATTTACTAACAAAATTGGCTTGCCTAACAACCCATCATTATGCAGATGTATGTCCTGTGGGAATGGAAGTACTGTAATGATTTTTGCTCAAACCTCAAAACTTCCATTTGTGTATTCAGGTATTACAGTAAAATGGGTGACTTTGATAGTTAAGTGAGTATGCAGAAGAAGATTTTACTCCTTAAGAAAACTACCTGGTAAATAAGGTACTTTCTTTTTCCAGGTCAAGTGTTTCAAGATACAGTTTTATGAAATTCATTTGAACTTTTTTCTTAGATCTTGGAGAAATGATTGACCTTCTGTACCCTTAATATATACTGTAACCCATCATTGGCATTTTTATGGGAATAACCTCAGTCACAGAGAATTTTCCTGACTACTATAAGCAAAACATGAATTCAATTTGGGTGTCATGTAATGTAGGGCATGATTAATTGATCATTGATGAAAAATGATGAAAGATTAAATTTTCTAGTAAAATGATTAAAAATGTAATGCTTATGAAAGAAAATTTTAATAAATGTAAACAATTCAGTAACTTAAGTTTCATAAAAAGTCCACTTCCAATAACTCAGTGGTGAAGGTGAGCGTGAGATGCCCTCCACTCCTACCATGCCCACCTCCACCTTAATCCTTTGGGTGAACATGTGATTCCATGGCCATATTCAAGTGATGAAATTTCACCATGAAAAAGTGAAATACCCTGCCAGTATTTGTCAGCAAAAACCCTACTAATTATCACTATATCTGTTTGTATGAAGCCGTATTATATACACTATGCATTCACAAAGACTATTATGATGATATGATGCCTGTTCTTTACCTAATTTGTGGTGAAATGAAGAGAGAAAGTGAGAGAAATCTTGGCACAGTTTGTTTACATAACCATGTGTGAACTAACTGTTGGGGATGCGTGTACAGTTTCCATTTTAGTTTACGGTGGATGCCTGGATATGACAGCATGTACTAGGGTCTAGTGTGTTCCGTGGGATTTTTTCTCTGACCGCAAACTACAGTTGACCATCGCATTCAAGGGTCATTAAATAGTTGTACCGGAGTTGACCGTTGCACCCAAAGAGTTCAGGAAGAACTGTGGAAACTGCCTGTTCATCATTGCTCATTTTACTCAAAGTATTACTGAAATAATGCCTGCTGCCTGATGTCTCACCTTCATAAAGCTCAAGTCTTTGCGATATATCAGGCACAGTAGTGTGTCTCCAATCATTCTTCCTGATCGGATCATATAAAATAATTAATCAGAGAGAGGGCTGAGGTCTCTACCTCTTGACATGTTGATAACCACTGCTTGTTGGGCATGGTGAGAGGTGAGGTGTCTTAGGATCCTGGGGAAAATATTCAGGTGCTTGCTTAATACGACCTTGAAAGTCTGATATTGTTGGGATTGAGACCATCTTGGATATGTGAATATTCCAGTTTTATGATGAAGATCTTTTCCTCTAAGGCATCTTGTCATTGAAACCACAAAGTATTTTTATGCTTAAGTTCTCAAGGTAAATTTATGCTCAGTTTTGTGGAACTTAGCTAATACAGTAAAGCAGAATTTTCTAAAAAAAAAAAAAAATGGTGTTTATTTACAAACAACAGATCATCTTGCCAGTGTAATATAGAGTACTGTATGTGAATACTTGAAAATAAGGCAAATTAAGTGTGCCAAGTGCCACAGCCCTATGAACAAAGCAAGAATAAATCATTTATAATGACACAAAACAAACTGCTCAAACCAGTGTGTTCTTACCCTTACCAAACCCTACAATATTTTTGGTTTACCATTTCTATATGTGAATACTGTATAGTACTGTGTTAAAAGATTTTGCTCCAGTGTTCGATTTTATTTATTTTTTCCACTTTCTGCCAACCAGTCAACTGCCCATGCACGAACATTGTGGATAGCTCATTGGATTTAAATTTGAACAGTTAAAGATTAATTTTTTTACTTCAAGAAAAATGTATGGATCAGAGGAGTTTTGTCAAATCTATATTGCCAAAGTCTAAAGATATTTAAAGTGGGATGATTTGAACTGATGGAAGATATATGACAGGAAACCATTCTGAGGCAGGGAGTATCACAGAGTACTCTTCATGGGTATAAATGAGTCCTTCCAGATGCCCTTATAGGTCAATTGAGGATGTGTGGTTGTAGCTCTGATGATTGTTATAATGACTATGTTTAACTCATTGTTTCAGTTTATAATTGATAATCAAAGTCATCCCATTTAACTGTAATACTTCTTTAATGCCCTCTTGAGTTTTTGCTGCTTGACCTTGAAGTGTGTTGCTTTGACACAGCATATACTTTCAGGTGAAATAGATACCAGAACTTTTGTGAGACCCAAGAAGAAAAGGTCTCCACTATATGGTGATGCCGTTAATGATGAAAATAGGAATTCTTTACTAAGGAGAGGTTTGTATGTTGGCATTTTATCTCATTTTTATTGGTGCATTGCTTGGTGTTGGACTCCTGGGCTAATTATGACAAAATGCTCGTGTAAAGTAATGGAAACTTAAATATTAGTGACTGAAAAAAATTTATGGACTGTTATGTGTATATTATGATTAAGGCAGATCAAAAGATTTAGCTTGTTACAAAAAAGACTTGCTGGCTTTTTCCTTCACTAGCATGCATGTAGTATAGTGAAGCCTTGAATGTTGACAGTCTGTTTTGATGTTGGGAGCTGTTCAGTCTCTTCATGCATTGGAATTTTTGATCATATACAGTATTTTATCATCTCTTCTATCTCACCCTTGATGCTCATTGGGCTCTTTTTCCATCCATTTCTCTCATATATGGTACAACTTTCGTCAGTCCTTATGCTAATTGTTTCCAAATATTTTGAACTCTCTGTGATGCTACCGTCTATTTTAATGGTCTCTTTTTTCTCCTTAGTATACATACAGTATTTAACACCTGATTCTTTATACTGCTCACCTTCCTCTACACACACACACACACACACACCATTTTCTATTCTTGCACATAACCTTTTCATATTGTTGTTGTAAACGTGTAGTTAAACACATTTATTGAGGTGAATTTCACCTTGCCTTTAAGCTCACATTTTTTGTCTCGGTTATCCAACAACTTGCTTCCTCTCTGATGCTTTAAGCTGCCTTTAACAATGCAGATGATGACAGTTGTTCAAGCACCTAAGAGGAAGAATCTAATCACTGTCTTCTATTTAAGTGTGCCCAGATTTTTTTTCTCCAAATCTTCTCTAGTCTCTTAAAATCAGACTCTTTATTCCATACACTTTTTCACTTTGTACTTCTTATATATTTCTATGGTATTGTATGTACAGCTTTCTTTATACTCATTGTATGCAGAGAATGTTGTGTATTTTAGGTACAAAGATCTGAGTAGGCATATGGGTAGATTTAGAAGAAAGAGCTAATGATATAATTTTGCAGTAAACACCTTTATAAACTACACTGTACTGTATGTAGAGGCCTCTTGTAATTTTTTTGTAAATCTAGAAACACTTTATCTGATCCTCCTTCCAAGCTGATATTGAGAACATCTAACTATTAAGGTCATAAGATTTTCATCCTTCTCTCATAGCATCTGTGTGGGTGAAATTTGCGGGGGGAAAATTCCTTCAGAAGACAAGTGGAAAATGTTGGTATTAGAAGACCATTTGAGATGTATTAATGATTCTGATAATGGAAAATTGTAAAAGATTAGCATAGGAGCTGAACAATATTACTTTAGTTCTGGATGGATGGATTTTTAAAAAATGTGTTGCAGATGATACAGAGATGAGCTTTTTTTATTTTAAGGTGTTTTGAAGTGATATACAGTAATGGTGTGTTGATTATGTAAGAAATTTAGAATTTGAATATTTTTGGAAAATTTGTAATGAAAATATGAATCAGCTGAATGTTTCAATGACTTTGGAGTTGTATTAGAAAAGTGCTACATTCTTTTAAGATTGGTTATATGAGGTTTTGAATTATTATTGGTCAGTTAAAGTTGTCTTGGATCATTGCGGGTATAGTATACAGTATTAAAAATGTGAAGGTGTGTTGAAGAGTTTGGACAGTAACAAATGTCAGTAAAGTGAGGGGGATTTTTTTAGATCTACAATAAAACCCCCAGACAGTAATTCTAAATAACAGGGGCTCTAGCCTTTATGAATTATGAGAGCTTATGAAATATGGGTGACACCTCCCAGGGTAAAAAAACAAAACAACAACAGTACTTCTCTGTTGGCTGCCCCAATCAATATTTAAACATTTCTAAGTACAGTACCTGATTTAGGATTATCAGACATAATGGCTTAAACACTGACTAGCACGAACTGACTGTGAGCAACATGCATGATGTGTATAGTACTACAGTCGGCCCTTAACATACGCAGGGGTTACGTAACAGAGATACCCGTGGATGTTAAAAATCCGCGTATTTTTGCTGCCCCACCCAAAAAAAAAAAACCCTGGCCCCCCATGTTTTTATTTACCGTATATACTTGTGTGTAGTTCGAGTTTTTAAGACCAAATTATTTGGCAAAAAATTGGGGGTCGACCTCTAAACGGGTAATAGTTTCGTTAGGTTGAAAAATATTTACCAGTAACTACCAGTAAACAATGGAAACGACGCACCAACGCACCACCAGCTGTGAGTGTCGGTACAGTTGCCAGGGCAGATCTCATGCGTCATCATAGCAAGCCCAAAGTAGCCAAATCCATGGTATGGTAGCACAGGACGATGTAAAACATAAAGTACTGTATTCATTTATTAAAGTTTATTTATAGATACTGTACATAAGTTTTTGTTCATTACATTTGAAACATCAATCTTTGTTAATTAAATTTGAAACAAAAGAAAACTACGATACCATATTTTCATAAAAATATTACATCACAAGTATATTTTACCTTAATTGTGACTGAATGAATATACGTATTCTCAGAAATAAATATGGAAATATAATATTTTTGCTGGAATTACATACATATTACAGTGGAAAGTGGGATAAAATCATGACGAAAACAATGACTTTCGCTTTCTTTCGTTATTGAAAAGATTTTACCGTAATCGCTTTTCGAATGGTTTTCAGTTAAAAAACTGTTGTATTTGTACTGTATTACAATAATATTATATCCTATCATTAGCCTTATAATCCCACAACTGAAAACCATTCGAAAAGCGATTACGGCAACATCTTTTGAACGAAAGAAAGAGAAAGTCATTGCTTTCATCACAATTTTATCCCACTTTCCACTGTAATACGTACATCATTTCAGCAAAAATATTACATTTCCATGTTCTCAGAAATAAATGGTAGTTTTGTTGAAACGTAATGTACAGTATTTAATATTAAGATGCAAAAATAGCTATAAAAACAATTAATACACCCGTAATGTACTGGCTGGCATCTCCACTCGTCCCTGCTCCCGCGTCCAAGGTCACCACTCCTCCCAACTCCCTCCCTTCGGTCCCTCCTCTGCCTCCTCCACCTCCTCACCGTCACTACTGCCAACAACAAACACAAATGTTTTGTGAATAACTGCACCTCCACTTCCTATGTACAGTACTGAACTGTACTGTGCTGTGCATTTTTACAAACAATAAACAGGGCAAGAAAAGCAATTAAAAAAAAAGAGATAAAAATTTCACTTTACTGTACCGTACCTATCCTCGGCGACAGGACAGAGGTCATCGGGCTCATCGTCACTCAATTCCATAACGGGTGGTGAAGTGGGGGCGACGGTGGATTCAGCTGCTTCCTCACTGCCTCCAGTGATTGATGGTGTTAAATCTCTCCTTCGGTGATCAAAGAACATGGTGATGGGGAGTTGTCATCTCTTTCTTTTCATTTCTTCCATGATATTTTTGTATGGAGCAAAAACGTCATCCATCCCTTGCATGAATTTCAGGGCACGCACCATGGAGGGGTCCATACTATAGGCCAGGTTTTTCAGTGCCTCAATATTCCTGGTCATCTCCCCCAACTTCTCCAACGTTATTTCTTGGTGCTCTTCCTCTTCCTCATCCTCTTTCCCTTTCGCTTCCTCTTCCTCGCCTGAGTCTACTAACTCCTGTAGATCCTCCTCGGTCAGCTCAGTGTCGTGCTCTTGAATTAGCTCCCTAATCTCGTCCTCTGCCATGTCCTGGAAGCCTTCAGCAGCCACTTTCCTTGACAGTGCCAGGGTCTTTCTGAATATTTTCATTAAAATCCATCAAAATCATTTTCCTTGTCATCGTCTTAAGCACCAAACAGCTCCTCCCAGTCTTCTCCTTGAACACGGCTAGAGGGTACGTGTTTTTCGAATCGTTTTCAATTAAAAAAATGTTACAGCACATGTATATTTTACCTAAATTGTGCCTGAATGAATATATTCTCAGAAATAAATAGTAGTTTTGCTGAAACGTGATGTATTTCAATGTAAAATAGGATAAAATACATGACGAAAACAAAAGACTTTACCTAAGCTTCCGATGTTCAAGAGATGTTACTCGTTTTTTTAATAGTTTTCGGTTAAAATACCGTTATATTACAATGATATTCTATTCATACTGTGCTTGATATACTACATTCATGGAAGTGTAATATTTTTGCTGAAATGACGTATGTATTACAGTGGAAAGTGGGATAAAATCATGACGAAAACAATGACTTTCGCTTTCTTTCGTTCAAAAGATGTTACCATAATCGCTTTTCGAATGGTTTTCAGTTAAAAAACTGTTGCATCACAAGTGAATTAGGATAGAATATTATTGTAATACAACAGTTTTTTAACTGAAAACCATTCGAAAAGCAATTACGATAACATCTTTTGAACGAAAGAAAGTGAAAGTCATTGCTTTCGTTACTTTCCACTGTAATACGTACGTCATTTCAGCAAAATATTATATTTCCATATTCTCAGAAATATATAGTAGTTTTGCTGAAACGTCATGCATTTCAATGTAAATTAGGATAAACTACATGAAAACAAAAGACTTTACCTAACCTTCCGATGTTCAAGATATGTTACTCGTTTTTTTAGTAGTTTTCGGTTAAAATACTCTTATATTAGTGATATTCTATTCATACTGTGCTTGATATAATACATTCACGGAAATGTAATATTTTTGCAACTACAATGCTGATGTCAACACAAGCGTGGTTACAGCTGACTGAGTGAGGGAGAGCTATGCGTGTGTGTGTGTGAGGTAGCGGGAGCGGACGGTGTCCCATGTTCGGTGCCGCGTGCAAGTTGAATGGCGCGCGATTTGAATGTACTTCAATGTACAGAATATTCCTCTGACGGGGCAATCCGCGTATTTGCAAATCCGTGTATGCTAAACCCGCGCATGTTAAGGGCTGACTGTATACTGAGGCGGGCGGTCACATCCCATGGCCATGCAGCCGTGGGATGTATTCATAAATGTCTTTCATAATCCAAACTTTTACCAAATGCTGTATTATGAAAATTGTAATACAGGTACAGTACAGCCACTCCTCGACTTACGACCTACCCGACTTACGACCACCCGGACATATGACCGCCCGGACATATGACTGCCCCAGTCGTACCAAAAATTTTTCAAATTATGTATTTTCGAGTCCCGACATTAGTGATTGCTCTGTGTACTGAAAAAATTTTCGTTTGTAATTCCATTTAAAATGGCTGGCATGCTTAAAAGTGAGAGTTTTGTGGTGTTGAGAAGAAAAAGAGACACCCATTTTAGATTTTCTATGTATTATTTTCGCATTTTCGACTTACGACCAATTTGACTTACTACCTGGAATTGGGTCCCTAACCCCGTCGTAAGTCGGGGAGAGGCTGTATTTGTAATATTTCAAAATGTCTCTCATATTTTGACATCTTACCAAATACTGTACAGTACTGTATTAAAAAAAATTGATATATAATTCATAGCAGGAAAGCATTACGAATTATGAGTGAGCTTGAATTTGAAGGGTATGAATTATTTACTGAGAGTATTTATTTATTTTTTACTACTGTATATCTAAGATGTTTTATTGTAAATGATAAAGTGTTTGAGTACTGTTCAAAATCTGTTGAAGGAGAGATTGACATTTTTTCATTGAATTAAGCTGTTAAAGCAATACTGGATTGTACAGAATAATATTTTATATACTGTAGTTTGGAAGGATGTTTTTATGTGTTGGATGTGGGGAGCTGTTAAAGAATTAAAGCTTTTTTTGAACAACTGTTATGGAAGTTTGGTGACGTGTTGAAATATTGAAGGAATTTGGAGGGCGACTTGTGACCACAGATAAGTCACATATTTTGTATGCATTGCCATCATTGCATGCTGGCATGGCAACTTAAGTGATTATTGTTATCTTTTCAGTCTTGTAAAAGTTTTCTCTTTAGTTGCTGTCAATTCGTTTTTCTAATGTTTCTAAGAGATTTATTTTTCTTTGGTCTTCAGTTTCAACAATACAGCCCCAAGATATCCATTTGGTTTATTTCTGTTGTACTATATTTGTGTTACCTAGACTATTTCTTAAACATATGATTGTCAGCATAATGTTTCTTTGTTGATTGATTTATTCCTGTCTACCCTAGCAACCGAGGGGTAAATAACATTTATAATGCTATCTATATGTTTTATCATTCAATAAAAATGAAAAAGAAAATAGATCAAGGGTCCCCAAACTATGTTTCATGACATGTGTCTGCCTGGCACACACTTCAATAAACATCTGTTAGAGAGAGCTGTCAAGTACAAAATTACAACTCGGTAGAACATGCCGTAGATGAGTTCTTATTACATGTACTTTTATGTCTATACTGTAGCAATACTCTATCGGGAAACAGACATTCTCTAGGACATACAGGTAGTCTATTTTAGTGTGTATTATTACACATTGTGCATTATTTAATTTCAGGTGTGCTACATTGTTCATTATGAAAATCAGTACAGACGGTTCATTGATATCAAAACAAGTTTTGGGACCCCTGATGTGTATAATTGCTTTGGTCAGCTGTCCATTGTCTGTTCATTCATAAACTTTTCATATTTTTAACTTATTGTAAATTATTGGTAAAATTTTGATACTGTACAAGTTTCCAGAAATGTTCCTTGGGTAGTCCTCTCTTAAATATGTGTTCAGTGACAGTGTAAGGCATCTTTGGTGGCTAATGTTAATAAAGTGTCTACATCAGTGTTTGGTGTCCCAGATGGCAGAAAGGTTTTTAAGTAGCTTTACTTCCATCTTGTCTTTTTAAAGGTATTATTCCAAGTTTTAAGGTTTAAGTTACAAACAGCAACATCATAATAAGTCTACAGTTCCTATGAAATGTAACAAATTAGTTTAGATTTTGCACAAAGCTACTTTGTAACAGTTCAAAATAGATAGACTGTTTAAAAAAGATAAATATTTATGATTCAGTTTATAATTTTTTTTATGTACTGTATACAAGGTGAAAGTTTGAAGAAAAAAGAGATGTGTATCACCAAAGTTTCAGTGCAGTATTTATTAGTAAAATTTTGCTGACACTTGAGATGGCATAAATATTTCAGACTATCCCATTTTACAGATGGTAGTTCCCGAGAGTACCTGGCACGGTCGAGTGGGTCACTGGGGTCAGAGGAGGACGACCGCTTGAGTTCGGCTTCAGAAGGGAGCTTTTCGTATCATTTAGCAGATGTGGCAGACGTCAATGCTCTGGCTCGACTGCAGGAAGAGAGTCAGTATGACTGTTGCTTGGTGTTATTGATGGTTTTATGTGAAGAGGATTATGGGCTGATATTTAGGGAGGTGATGATGGAGGCTTTCACAGAACCATGTCAAGCCTTTTTTTTAAATGTCAGTATAATTTCATGGGCAGCTAGATGGGTGTCAAGTGGGCATAACTCTTCATTTGTATTCACACAAGTATGTGAGGTTTATGTGATGAAACATTGGACATAATTGATTATTATACAAAGAAGGCAATGCACACCAACCCCCAAAAAACATTAGATGTAATTCTTTCTAATGTCATAGTCTTTTGTTACTCAACTCAGTGGTTTTTAAAAAGATTGATGCTACTGTATGAAATTAATTTATCACCAGAATGGAAAAAAATCTGCATATAGTTTTTGGCATGGAGATAGATTCCCTCAACTTTAGCAAAGCCTTCGACAGAATCCCCCACGAAAGACTAATTAGAAAGGTAGAAGCTCATGGCATCAAAGGTAACATCCTTAAATGGATTAGGGTGTGGTTACAGGACAGGAAACAGCGAATGAGCATTAACGGCACTAAGTCCCATTGGAGCAACGTCACAAGTGGAGTTCCCCAAGGCTCAGTACTTGGACCATTATTATTTATTATATACATAAATGACATAGATATCGGCATAGACAGCAATATAAGTAAATTTGCTGATGACACTAAAATAGGACGTGTAATTAAATCTGACGAGGGCTCTGCAAAACTTCAGGAAGATCTAAAAAAAAAAATTTCGAATGGTCTGAAAAATGGCAGATGAAATTCAACGTGGACAAATGTAAAGTACTCAGTATAGGAGATGTAAACAGGGAAACCAGATACCAGATGAACAACGATGCCATAGAGAAATCCGACTGCGAGAGAGATTTAGGAGTAATGATAAGTAGGAACCTTAAGCCAAGTAAACAATGTGTTTTTGCTCGTAACAAGGCTAATAAAGTACTTGGGTTCATACAAAGGAGTGTTAGTTACAAGACTAGCGAGGTCATCCTAAAACTGTATCTTGCTCTTGTGAGATCACACCTGGATTATGCAGTTCAGTTCTGGTCACCGTATTACAGAATGGATATAGAATCATTGGAAAGAATTCAGAGGAGAATGACAAGACTAATCCCGGGCATTAGGAACCTTGAGTATAGAGACAGGTTAAAGCACCTTAATTTGCACTCCCTCGAGAGACGTAGAGCGAGGGGCGACCTGATAGAGATGTATAAGTGGAAGTCAGGGCTAAACAACGGGGACATTACAAAGGTACTCAAACTATCCAACCAGGAGCGAACTCGTAACAATGGTTTTAAATTAGACAAATTTAGATTTAGGCGTGAAATAGGTAAACACTGGTTTGGAAACAGAGTTGTGGATGAATGGAACAAGTTGCCAAATATCATCATTAACTCGAATACGCTGAATAGCTTCAAACATAGGTTGGATGCTTATATGAGCAACAGGGGTTGGGTGTAAACGGGACTGCCCAGTATGGGCCAATAGGCCCGCTGCAGTTTCCTCCAATCTTATGTTCTTATGTTCTTAAGTGCAACAAAAGAACTTGGATTTGTAATATTTAACTAAAGGTTTCAGAAATTAATACAACAGACATCATATTGTCTCATAACTTTATAACGGAATTTAATATATGGTATTACATCCCAACACAACTTTGATAAGAGCAAGGTTAGTCCCTGCATGAATCAAATGAAACCTACAGAAAATGTCTAAACATTTTGAAAACATTATTAGATCATTAGCTATCACACGAACACCAGCTGTTTGCAATTTGTAAATACAGTACACAGTACATGATCTCCATATCATATATGAGTACAGAGCACCATTTATTCTCTATTATAGGAAGCTCTTTCATCTGGCCACAGAAATTCCTTTCTTTCAGTGAAAGTTATTTACTACCCGGTATGCAGAATGTTTGTGATCTTCCAAACATTGCTTGAGTCTTGATTTATAGATTTTATTAAGACTTTCAGAGTTGTACATTTTTTAAGGACAGCTGTCAGTGAACTAAGTAGTCAAGAAGTACAGTAATATCAATAAGATAAATTTTTTGGACAACTTTGAAGGGAGTTATTATTTAATTAACATAATACAGTATCTTAGAATGCATGTACAGTATAATATTCACACATTATCAAAGGTCTTTAAATGCTTGAAGGAATATTTCTGAGGTGTTTCCTCATTCATGGAAGAATGAATCATAGTACTGAACAATATAAATTTTATTAATTCAGTTAATATTTTATGACCTACTACTGTATACCACATACAGTATTTTATTGGTTAAAGATATCACACTGGGAATTCATGTATTACCATCACCCTCAGTCATACAAATCTAGTATTGGGAGAAACCATTTAATTATAGGAAGGTAATTTATGAGGAACCTAATAACAATATTCTAGTTTTTCAGTCCTAATGGTATTAGAAGCAGGACATAATACAGTATTAAATGAGGATGTTAGCCATGTGTGACTCAGAGGTTGTACCTTTATGTTAGGAAAATTATATTGAGGTGGGTGTTGTAAGTGAGATAGTAGAATAAGATAATGCCTCCATTAATTTTTTACATGATATTCCTTTTACTCAGGATGTACAGGCTTTTGTATAAAAATATTTTATTTCTTAATCTGACCAAGAACTTCAAGCATGTGACAGTAATTTTTAATTTAAAATCTTCAATGTAACAATCTATATATATATATGTATATATATATATATATACAGTATATACCTTGATTATTTATGTCTTATTAGTGAGAACCTGAGTTTCTGGGCAACTATGATTGCGAATTAAATACATCTTTCCATGTTTATAACACTTTAATAGTAAATACTCCAATCATTGCTATTGTGTTTTCAACCTCAGAGAGTATATGGATAAATGCTAACTAAATTTTATATGATACCCAGCATGCACTACTCTGTTTGAGCAGGGAATAATGTAAAGCTTGGTTAGGCACTAAACACCCTTGATGTTTGTAAAGAACAATAGTACAGTGTATGTACCACAGTTCACAAGGTTCTCACTGATAGGTCTAATAATAAAGGATCACATCTGTTGAGTTTTGGATGATGAAGAAGGCATTTAATTTGACTATGGTTATTACTAACCTGGTCCCAGTTTACTAAGTCTTGGTAAGTCTCATTACTCATCAGCTCTTCATTTTGCCTGCCAGGATGTTGATGAAATTAACGATCACCAACTTATTCTAGGTTTCATTAAGGTCTTCTTGCATTTTATCACTTATGTTATAGGACCTTTGGAAACCTCTACAGCCTGACATGTTTGGAACTTTTAACTCATTCTTGCCTTTTGACCAGACCCCTTTTACTACTTTATTACCCAACAGTAACCCACAATAATGCCACGGTACATGCAGTAATGACAAATTCTAACGAGAGTCTCTTAGGTCATCTTTATTTTCCCTTAGGTGTGAGGTCGACAGAGTTAAAATAAGAAACTTCCAGGTTATTGTGGTGATTATTTTGTAATCATTCTCCATATTCACTTATTTCAAAATGAAATTCTTATATTTTCCATGACACTGTGTGTGTAAACATACACAGTGATGCCTTGGGAAAAATAGCATAATTATAAAACCTGAGCAAATCTTTATCAGAATGTTAGATTTTTGGTGCCACAGATTATAGTGTTGGAATCTAGAACTACTTTATAATTCACTCCAGTTAACCCACTGGCTGCATACAGAAATTAAATTTTTATTAAGTCTTCTAAAATTGTTGTTAGACGAGTAAAATTTAAAACACGTAAACATGTTATTTTATACTTTTCTAAGTCAGTTTAGGTTCTATGAATATATTAATGATACAAGGTACTTAAATTGAAATTCATGCACTCTAAAACTCCAAAGTTATAGCTTACCCTCGATGCATACACATGCCAAAAAATCTATAGACTATAACTCATATAATCTCCATAAACATCAGAAAGATAACAGATGCTGGGTAAGGTAGAACTTTAATGTGCCAGCTCTGATGGTCCTATGACCAGAGTCGATTGTCACAGCTAAGCGAGTTAATTATTTCCCTGTGGACTAAATTTGAATTCCACTGACAATTTATATAAATATTTTCTTCAGCTGTTATCAAATGTAGCAGCTAAATTACATTATATCCTGGTATCTATGTGCTCTAGGTAATGAAGATAATGCAGGAGGGAATGCGCATATGTTAGAAATTGTAGAGAGGGATGTTACCTGCATAAGTGTGGGTTTTTAATGCTATTTACTCAAGTACTGTATTTTAAACTATAGAATCATCTTTGTAACTTTGGATTTAATTCAATTTAGTTCTTACGTAAAAGGAAGAGTTTTTTTAATAAATGATAGTGTGGACAACCTCAAATGTTGTGGTTTGGGTATTTGGTGCTCTGCCAGTATTTACAGGGACTGGACCATCAAGAAAAAAATGGATGTGTTTCTTAAGGTTATATTATGTGAGGGACATTTTTGACATTACTGCAATAATCCTGCACTTCCATGCTCCCTCTTTTCCTACAGTAGTGCACTGACCTCCCTTCATTTCTCTCTCTTACTATCTTTCTCCAACTATTAACTGAAGAGGGGTTCAAATTGCAGGTTTAAAGCTTCCTGACCCAAGAAGAGGTTCAAGATTACCAGGTATGTGGCTTATGACTTGCTTAAGGTTAATATTTATTATGGGTCTCATAGCCAGGCTCAAAAGTGATTGGTTTATAAGGTATAATTGTGGCCTTAAAGATTTATTGTGGTTAATATGATTATTGTATGTACGTATATGAACGAATTTATTTTGAATCCAATTATATTAAGAAGAAAGTTGATGTAATCACCTTTGAGCCTTGTGTTTGCATGATGACTGCATCTTTAGGGGCATCCACAATCCTTGCATTTCAAAATAGACATGCATGTTTTGGAGACCTGCATTCAGTCTCTACTCAAGTGTAATGCAGCACTAACACATTTCACAAAATGCTCACTCAATAATATCTAATTCACTCATTGCAGTGTTGCATTAAAAAATTATTTACATACCTGTACCATGATTAGTGAGAGAAGTTAACAAAGTTTAGGATCTTCTGCATTGTAGAATGATTATGACAGAACATTGTACAGGTATAGGAAATGACACCTTGGTAAGCGTAAAGTACTTCCTTCCACAATATGCTTTTATTTCACTTGAAAAGAATATTGCTCCATACATTGTATAAAAGAAAATATAGATTTTTTACCCCTTATCTCTTACAAGTCCATTACTGCTGCTGGTCAGTTTAGTTGTAACACAACTCTCTTATTTGCTGCCATATGTTCCTTAACTATTGTAATATACAGTATGTGTGTCAGTATGGTGTTCCCCTTCCACAATAAGGGCCCAAAATATCCCTCTGGTTTACCTTTAGTGCTTCACACAACCCCGGATATAATATTGACATTTCATTTTATTTTTAGTACTGTACATTGTTCTTGTCTTGATGTGAGTGTCCTGAATGCAGACTCTCAGCCTGACCGACTTGTTTTACCAGTTTGTTGTAGCATTGCTTGTTTGCTCAGACACGCAGTGTACCTACAGGAATGCTTTTCTACTATTTTTTCCCTTTGGTTTGTAAATGCTTTGGATTATCTATCTGAATGTAGTTATTATCACTGCCTGCATTTAAAGCTGGGTACATGAGCAGACTTTTGAATAGGACCCATTTTTGTTGTTGACATTTCATGGATGTACCGATGTATGGAATATAATATAGGGTGTTCTTGACTAGGGAAAATTTAGACTTGTTGTATTGAGTAAGACATTAGATACACACACTTACCATTTCAACTATTTGAATTTGAATGGTTTCATTCTTTTGTGATATATATATATATATATATATATATATATATATATATATATATATATATATATATATATATATATATATATATATATATACAAGTAAATCACTGTAGGTGCGCGTGATCTAGGTATATGCTGATAACCACAAGGAAAGAAGAAAACACGAAGTTCCCAAGCGCTTTCGTGTAATTCACATCTTCAGGGGTGAGTACAGACTAGAGAGAAATACAAATCAAGGTGTATATATACAGAGGAGGGTGAGACCAGTTCCACAATGGTCAGGTATTAGGTAATGACCCTACTAATCTTTAAATAGCACACAATTGTTGGTGGTCAGGTCAGATGGTCAGGTGACCCAGCCTTCTCACCTGGTCACAAATCTTCTTAATTACAAAATTGTCCAGCTTGTACATGCCGTTACTCAAATTCATGTTGAATGCTTCGGTATGTTTAATAAGACTAGATTCTATGATGTTCCTACTATCAATTGAATTACATGGTAATATTGAGGAGGCATTATCCCAGTCAATGCAATGCTTGTTATCCCTCAAATGAACAACCAGAGCATTGGATTCCTGGCCTCTCCTAACACTGTATTTGTGTTGTTTAATTCTAGTTGCAAGATCTTTACCTGTCTGGCCTAAGTAAAACATATTACATTCCTTGCAAGGAACTTTATAAATGCAACCAATTGTGTTGTTGGGGGAGTTCTTGATTAACATTTGTTTAACAGTGCATGAGTTTTTAAATGCCACATTGACATTCCAGGTTTTTAGTTGTGAAGGAATGTGTGAGAAATTTTTGTGAAATGGTAATATTAAGATATTCTTATGGTCATGGGTGGGCTTGGGATCAGTTCTATAAAAAGTTTTCTTAGTAATGTTTAGGCATTTGCCTATGAAAGATCTAGGGTATTTAAGGTTTGAGCCAATATTATATATATATATTTGTATTTCTCATCGATGAATTCCGGACTGCAAATTCTCAAGGAACGTAAAAACATTGTTGAAAATACTGACTGTTTGACTTTATTATGGTGGGCAGAATAATAATGAATGTATGAACACACATTAGTTGGTTTTCTATAAATACTGAACTTAAAAGTGTTACCTATTCTGTGTATCAGACAGTCTAGGAATGGCAATTTACATAATAAAGTCAAACAGTCAGTATTTTCAACAATGTTTTTACGTGCCTTGAGAATTTGCAGTCCGGAATTGATCGATGAGAAATACAAATATATATATAATATTGGCTCAAACCTTAAATACCCAAGATCTTTCATAGACAAATGCCTAAACATTACTAAGTAAACTTTTTATAGAACTGATTCCAAGCCCACCCATGACCATAAGAATATCTTAATATTACCATTTCACAAAAATTTCTCACACATTCCTTCACAACTAAAAACCTGGAATGTCATTGTGGCATTTAAAAACTCATGCACTGTTAAACAAATGTTAATCAAGAACTCCCCCAACAACACAATTGGTTGCATTTATAAAGTTCCTTGCAAGGAATGTAATATGTTTTACTTAGGCCAGACAGGTAAAGATCTTGCAACTAGAATTAAACAACACAAATACAGTGTTAGGACAGGCCAGGAATCCAATGCTCTGGTTGTTCATTTGAGGGATAACAAGCATTGCATTGACTGGGATAATGCCTCCTCAATATTACCATGTAATTCAATTGATAGTAGGAACATCATAGAATCTAGTCTTATTAAACATACCGAAGCATTCAACATGAATTTGAGTAACGGCATGTACAAGCTGGACAATTTTGTAATTAAGAAGATTTGTGACCAGGTGAGAAGGCCTGGTCACCTGACCATTTGACCTGACCACCAACCGTTGTGTGCTATTTAAAGATTAGTAGGGTCATTACCTAATACCTGACCATTGTGGACCTGGTCTCACCCTCCTCTGTATATATACACCTTGATTTGTATTTCTCTCTAGTCTGTACTCACCCCTGAAGATGTGAATTACACGAAAGCGCTTGGGAACTTCGTGTTTTCTTCTTTCCTTGTGGTTATCAGCATATATATATATACTATATATATATTTTTTTTTTTTAATGAAAAACTCCTCACCGAATGTTTTGATATCTTACCAAGAATATTTCTTCAGATGCCATAGAACTTGGCAACATAAACACTTAGAACATCTACCAAAGAATCAAGCTGACTATTTGACTGGCTATGATAAAATTGATAAAATTTGTCTCTTTCATTAAACTGAGTGTACACTGTTACAGTATTTTCCATTTACTTAAAAAATATGCATATTACCTGATACTGTACTGTATCGTAAAATTAATCTTTGCATTTACATCCATTACACCTCGTCTGAAGGAGGACCCACCACACCAACTTACTCTCTGGTGTTTATTTTAAGCCTCTTACTTCAGTGTTATATGATACGGCCACATAGACTGTACTGGTAATAATATATGGTACGGCCACAGATACCAGTAATATTGCAGTATATGATATATCCACATTACCCTTACATGATATTATATGATTACAGCCACATATACCATTAATAATACCCCCTGTATATGATACAGCCATATATGGGTATTAAAGTTACCTCTTATTTATGTTAAAAGGTAATAATGTGTGAATAAACAAATATGTTGTCTCAGCTTGTGTAAGTAAGAGGGACAGGTATGGATAAAAGGAAAGAAGAATGTGGAGATGTGGATAAAAGGGAAAGAAGCAGTGAAACAGAAGAATATAGAGATAGTAGGAAGTGAGAGGACTCAATGATGAAATTAAATGAAATAGAAGTCTCTGAATAGAAAACAAAAACCATGTAGAGAACATAATAGTTGTGTGGCATACGTATATATAAAAAGCCGAAAGTCTAGGAAGTAGGACAATTTTTGAGTGCAACTTGTGACATCAAAGTACTGTACTGTACTGTATTCCTTTTTTGTACATCCACATACTAAATCTGTCATTCAAGTTATTCATGAAGGCTTTTTATAGAGTTGGGTAATTAAACTTAACAAATAGCCAGTTTATAGACAGCTAGGTTATGATCTACCATTGTTTCTAGTGGGTGGGTGAGGAGAGAAGCGGAAGTATGTGTACACTTCTTGGTGCAAATGTCCTCAGTGTTTATAGCATCAGTTCTGTAGTCTGTCTGATTAGTTCCTTTGTTTACTCCTTGCATGATGCAGACATTTTGGTGGACGTTTGTTAGAGATCTCTGTAGTCTAATTGTTTTTCAATTAAAGAGATTATCAAAGTTTCAGGTGGTAACAATTATGGTCTAAAAACAAGAGCACTAGTTTTGGTCATGTACAGACATTTGGGATGTGTGGGATTCATATATATTATGTCCTTAAGCTACATAGACACCATGAAAAGTAGACCTCTGTAAAGAATTTTTTTTGGAGGGTATGGTTTTGAAAGGAAAATTTGCTTTGGGATGCATGCACCTGATAGTCCAGAGGTGAATAGTAACTACAGTGCACATAGAAGTAGTAGAATAAAAAAATTTAAATAATGCTGGAAGCTCCTGGTGATCACAGCAGATATTAGACTTTTTCAATGTAACAAGGTAGCTCACACACACACACACACACTATTAGGTTTCTCCACCACAGACTGGGTAATTCTCTCTACAATGAGTTATTATTACTTAAAAGTATATTTATCTAATTTATGTTGATACAATTATGTTGACAACGTGTTTCTGTATTATCTGGTTAACAGCTGGATGGTGTAGTGGTTGATTAAGGTTGTTAAGAAATGTATATTTTTGTATTGTATTACATTTTTCATCAATTATCTTAAGTGTTTCTTATTTTCAGTGCTAATACTGTACAGGTACAGTTATTAAACATGCAATACGTAATCCATTCCTATACAAAGTAGGAAAAATACCTTTAGTACGACTGTACAGTAGTTAATTTTCATAATGCTGCCTCACAAAGGAGTTGATGGTTTCCTCCAGAACAAGAATGGTTTAAGATGGTCCCCAGAATAAACATGATTCTTATGTTGATGATTAGAGCCTGAGACATTAGTAAGGGATCTTAGACTATAATTTCAATCAGACATAATGGCACATCTTGGCCTCCTGAGTTTGAGTAGTGTCTAGACTCTTAGAGTGTACAGGAGCAAACTCTACTTGTGAGTGTTTGCAGCTCTTCCTTCAAACTTCTGGGATTCATCATGATCTGAAGCTCCTGATGACCATTGTTTAATTACATTTCTGAATGAAAGGGGTTCCAGTCTTGTATGTGTATTGATGAAGCCTCCCAGCTTCCTTGCATTTTATTGCAAAGTATCCACGTTGTCTTTCAAGATGTTATCTCCTCCTGGGCAAACTGGTGTTTTGGCAAATTCAAATATATAGGGAGATAAGAGGAACCTGTGA
Source organism: Homarus gammarus (assembly GCA_958450375.1). NCBI lineage: Eukaryota > Metazoa > Arthropoda > Malacostraca > Decapoda > Nephropidae > Homarus > Homarus gammarus. The sequence continues at coordinate 281,051 of CAUDMG010000786.1, read as the reverse complement.
CTTAACATCCAAGAAAAATGCTGATGTTTTGCATCACCTGACCAGGACTGGTGATATAAACATCTTCTATTCATTCAGCTCACTTAATGTGAATCATAAGTGCAGTGGAAACCACATCTAACATGAGCTTCTACATCACTGTAGGCTCAGCACATATACTGTAACTGTAGTTTAAAAGTGTATGATATTCTGAGTGTTGTGAAATGTGCAAGGGTTAAAATAAGTAAAATAAGAGTACTGATGATGTCCCCCATAAATTGGTCATAACTTTATCAAGGCTTGGATGCCTCACACATTGACCCAACAGTTCTCATCTAATTTTTACATTTTTATCTTTTATCTTTCTTTACCAAATTTGTCTAGTTACTTGTATTCCACTGAATTAGTTTTTGGTCTTTGTTTCATCCTAAAGTAAAATTTCCCAAATATTTATGATAAATACAGTATACAGTATATCTGTATACTGTACGTGTTATACCTTGTACGGGTTGCCCTCCCCAATCAGGGGATGTGTTCCTTGGCAAGCCCGTAGCTGAGGAATCTGTGACTGGGGAAGCCATTATAACACAGAACGGGGGATATGTTGCTGGACCATCCACACTTTACCACCAGAAGACCTGCAAAGTCATTTAAATGGACACAATGAGAAAATAACGTTTATATTTTGGTTCACTTCCTTGTTCAATAACACTGTCAGGACCTATAATGAGAGAGATATTGTCAGATAACTCAACTTAAAACAGAGACAAGGTAGCCTGACCAACATTGAGAACGAGTAGTAAACAACCAAAATGGTACCTCTGTTCACCAAGTGCTTTCAAAGGTGACGTCATATATAATGGTTATTGTAATAATAATAATATTACGTACAAGCAATCACTGTTATTATTATTATTATTATTATTATATTTGTTGTTCTTATAGATTAAAATGTTCATCAAATTACAGTACAGTATACAAACTCTTGAGAAACAAGGTGCTGATATTCCTGTGGTCCTCATATTCACAACACAGCAGTGCTAGTTACCATGACAACAGGGCTTCACATTCACAACACAGCAGTGTGCTAGATACCATGACAACAGAGCCTCACATTCACAACAGCAAAGCACTGGTTACCATGACAACAGAGCCTCACATTCACAACAGCAAAGCACTGGTTACCATGACAACAGAGCTTCACATTCATAACAGCAAAGTACTGGTTACCATGACAACAGAGCTTCACATTCACAACAGCCAAGTACTGGTTACCATGACAACAGAGCCTCGCATTCACAACAGCAAAGCACTGGTTACCATGACAACAAAGCCTCACATTCACAACACAGCAGAGATCTAGTTACCATGACAACAGTGCTGTGTTAGACTCCTCACTGTCTCGAGCCTTGATGAAAGCATTACTGTCCATCCATACTTGTCTCTTGTACAGTTAGAACCAGTAATGTACTTATCCCACTTCCATTAAGGACCCATAATGAGAGAGATGTTGGTGCCATCCATTACCAAAACTTGCCACCACTACTGTGAAACTCATTAGAGTATTTCAAAATAGTTTTTCCTATTACCATGTGTTTACATCATATACTGTATATTATAAATATGTTATGAAAATTTAATACAAATCGGCTAATTATGGTACTGAAAGTATATCTATACTGTAAGAGGTGCTATGATATTGGATGCCCTTGGAAATGTCAACCATGGCTTCAGCACCAGCCAGGAGCCACGTCACTTTGTCAGGCACAGGGTTGTATTAATGCTCAGAAAGTGTAGTCATTTATGTTTTATTTTTACAAGTACAATACAATACAGTATTGTGTAAAGTGGTACAGCCTAAAAAGATAAGATTCCACCTCAACTGCTCAGGACCGAAAAGGTTGCCACCATCATTTAGTGTAAAGGAAATGGAACCAAAATGTTTTAGTGTTGTTTTTGCTTAATATTCTCGAGTATATTGTATGCATGATTGTAGATGCATGCCTGTTCACCATGAAGAGATTCTCAGTGAAAAATCCACAATTACAGTAGCTAGAAAACACGTACAGATATTTGGAGAGTAAAAAAAAAAAAAAAAAAAAAAAAAAAAACCAGTGCTAGACTTTTGACTAAAAGTAAAATGTTTGAGTGTATTTTGTAATTTATATGTTTTTAATAAAACATTTTCTTGCAAGCAGAAACAAATTTTTAAATTGAAAAAGATGCACACATATATTTATATATATATATATATATATATATATATATATATATATATATATATATATATATATATATATATATATATATATATATATATATATATATATATATATATACAGCTAGACCCTGACTTATGACGGGGTTAGGGACCCAAATCCAGGTCGTAAGTCCGAATGGTCGTAAGTCCGACATAGATAAAAAAAAAAAAAATAATAAAAATAATAATAAAAAATCTACAAGGAAATACAGTACAGTAAAAGTAATAAATAATGTGGAATGGATACAGTGTGACTGAGCACTTACCTTTAATGTAGTCAGCTGAATGCACATGGGGCCACCATAATTTTCTAATTATACATGGAGACTACATTAACTGGAAACGTTTCGGTATAGAAAATGCGTGCGTCATTTGAAAAAAAAAAAAAAAATGAAAAAAATAATGATCACAACTGCGGCGGTCGTAAGTCGAAGCAGTCGTAAGTCGGGGTCTAGCTGTGTATATATATATATATATATATATATATATATATATATATATATATATATATATATATATATATATATATATAAACTTAGTTAATGGAATTGTAAGTCTTCAAATTTATTTAATAATACTGTAATTTATCTCGTAAAGTTCATGTGTTTTGTTTCCTAGATGCATTTTAAAAGAAAGTTATGAAAATGGTTAATTGGAACTTCAGATTCCTCCTCATTATTTTAATATTTGATGTATTTCAGGGCATGATCTGTGTGACTAATAATAATTCATTATGACTCCCACTAGGTATACGCACAGGGACTACTGGCATCCCATATTCTTCTACGGGCTCTGGGGGTTCAGCGACGAGTTCTCAGGAGGATCTCATAGCCCCACCCAATCTCATGGCCAGTCCCCGCCGCCCTGCCCGAGGTCTCCAGCCCCCAACGCGTTACTCTGCACACACAACCCCATCACGAGAGGGTTCTGATCTCTCTACACCACCAGATAGTCCTTATAATTCACAGCACAATCTTGAAATTTGTAATGGTAAGACTCCATTGATCAACTTTCCATGCAAAGTATTTGGGATTTTACACTTGTATGGTGTCTATTAAAGGGTAGGTCAGTGGTTCTTAAAAATTTGGAGCTGCCCCTCCACCCTTTGATGAACCTTGAATTCACATTGCTTCCCCTGATCCCCAAAAGTCCGAAGAACACACTTTTTCAAGTTCCAATTTCACTGCCTTTATTGCCTTTCTAGATCCAAATACTGTAAACAAAAGGATTAAATTGACCGACCACCTTACAGCATATTGTATTGTTTCAACAAATGGTTGATAATAGGTCCATAAAGTGATAAGTTAACTGTGGTAGTGAGAAACATGACAGCATATAGCCAGCGACTTGGACTTGTCAGTACGGTAGACTATTAAATCTTCAAAAATTATTTTACCAAAATAAACTTTGCTAATTATAGGGCGTGTCTTATCACATGTAGCATCTTATGAGCCGGGAAATGCAGTACCCACCATGTTGGGCTAGAAATCTCCTGCAGTGCCTTAAAATTACCATGCATTTGAGCATCATGCTTGTCCTTTACATGGTCACCATCCTCACGAAAAATACCCAAACACCTAGTCAATACCTAACAAACGTAAATGCACTTTATAAGCCTGAACTACCCAAGAGAAGCATTATGTAACAGAAGAGCTTTTATGTGGAGAAAATTAATATGAAGTTCTTTTATCTGAAATTTATTACCATTTTCTATGCTTGCTTGGCTGAAACTCAGTCATGTTCACCAATGTCCTGATCAATTGAACAGTTTTCTATCAAGTGGGAAGTTTTCGACACATTTTAGTGATTGCATTACACTAAAATGTATTTTTGTGTAATGAAAATTGTAAGGTTTAAAGAAATTCTGTTATAGTTTTCTTGTATCGTTTTATTAAATATAAATTTATGCTTACTTTCCCTATTGGGGTACTTTTCACAGTAGTATTTGGAGCACTTACATCACCTCTTCCTCCTCCCATTATTTAGCTGGTCTCATGTACATGAGTCACCAAGAGGAGGGTGTTGGTTAAAAGTGAAGGATTGATCCTGACACCTCATTTTTTGGGTGACCCCAGAAGTGAGCAACATGGCTACCTTTGGGTAGCTTAGAAGTTGACCGAAAATCATTGTTCTTTCAACTGTATTTCTAACATGACTGACTTGATTGAAAGATACTGCATATTGTCTGATATGTCATTAACATTCCTTGCTTATTGGTGACTGTTCTTCTGGTGGTCCAGTTTAGCCCTTCACTACAGGATGCCAATTTTAAATTATATTTTGGTTAATGCGAGACAATTTTATTTAAAACAGAGAGACCCCCTATATCCAAGTTCCTAAGGAATTGCATGTAATGGCAAAATGCACCTAATACTTGAATTAATTCCAGTGTGTTGTGTAGGAGTAAACCTGGGCATACAGCTGAGGATACAGTGTTTTAATACACAAGTTGCCAAGGTCTAGACTCTACAACATTTATTTTTATTTTTCTATTGCCCAAATTCCATGTACAGTTTTGTACGGTACATGAATTTTACAAAATGGAGGTTTTATTGTAATATTTTATTTTGTCAAAATCTTTACCTTCCTTCACATTGCCCTTAAAACACTAACAAAGATTTATCCACAAAGTATGTACAGTACAGTACAGTATATTATTTTCCAGTCATGCTGTTTACATTTTTAATATTTTTAATACTACAAGTTTTCTTAATAGGTAGGAGTGGATTACGTCAACCAAGCGGGCTGCAACGGGGGTTAGGCGGCAGTGATCCTCGGTTACTGGACCACCACACCCCTAGTAGTAGTCGTGGAGCATCTCCATCCCGATCTCATGGCTCACCCACCGCTTCTCAGACAGATTTACGTCATGGACCCAGAACCTCTAGATTACAAGCTCCTCAAGTTAGTAACTTTTCCTTCTAATTGTTGTGGATCTTCACCATTGGATTTTGATTACTTTTGCTGTTACTCCATTCATATGTACAGTCGCTCACGGTTCCACCTGTTACAGCGGTTGGCACGTTTTGTGAGATGTGGCAGATCTGCGTTTGTTTATATTATAGTAAAACCTCCGAAATGTCCCTAAGGAACCTCGCAGTAGTAGCCTGACTAAGGATGTTAAACAAACATTTCACCTCTATCTCTGAATGCATGCATTTCTTGCATGGTTGTAGTTTTAATACAGGTTACAAAATAGAACATCATTGGATCCCATGTGCTATCTGTTAGATGTGTGGCAGGGTGTTGTGACATAAGGAGAGGGAAGGGTGGGGGTTCTTTTTGCCAGGTAGTGGAAGAGGTGCACCAACAGACTGTTGTGTCTAGTGAAGTGTTCTCAGTCTGTGAATGCTAATGTTTTATATGCGGTTTTAGGTAATATTGGGATAAACTAATGAAAAATTATTGGACCCAGTCTTCTTTATTGTGTGGATAAAATTTTTACTCTCCCTGCTAATTACTTTACCAAACCTGGGTAGTATAATTAGGTTAGCTAAATTTCAAGTTATTTCTAAGCGTGCCTCCAAGGGGACCTGATATTTGATTTATCTGTAATCTAATTGACTAATACTAAGTTTGGTGTCTGTATGAATCACTCATGGTGGCTCTGAGAAATATGTGAAGACCAGTCCTGTCACCCCCTCCATGTAACTTAACAGGCTCTACCAGGGGTGGTAGGTCTCACACATTGTTTACCTCATCTTCACAGCCATACCAATGGGATTTCACATTTTAATCTTACATTTTGTTGTTATTACATAACCTTAATATGCAAACTTTGTTTAGATGAGGAGTCGGTTAAGTGCGCCATCACCTGTGCGTGTACCATTAGGGGGAGCTTCAGGACTCCCACAACCAACAGAAATCCCAAGACCTAAAGTGACAGGGATCCCTCGGCCAGGGTCACGTCTTCAACCCCCCAAAACAAGGTGAGTTACATTTAGTGCTTACAGGTCTTAGGATAAGAGGCATAAGGTTTTAGGTATGTTGTGTTGTTAGCATAGTATCTGATAATCTTAACTGTATATTATCATTTGATAACATCATAGTAACTTATCAGGAAAGACAGATGCAGCCAATTTTTTTTAATCATCCTATTCTATGATAGATGGTATTGTCTGGAATGAGAAGAGATAGATGAACCCCAGACTTTAATTAATAGAATAAGTATTCACATGTATTAGGTACAATAACTGAAATTGTATATGGGATAATGAATCTGGAAAGGTAGTTTTATGATGAGGGCCTTCCATAATGATGGCATTGTTAATGTTTATAAATGGATACAGTGAGCAGGTTCTCGTGTTGACAGGTGGAGCGAAAGCATGCTGTAATTTAACGCTAACCACTTCAGTGGTTGGGTTTAAAGTAGTAAAGGCTGTGCTAGAATTTATAAATTGGAAGGACTGATTAAAGAAAAGGCTTTGACTGGCAGCAATGATATAGAAAATATTTTGAAGTCAGAGTGAAAAAGAACCCATTTTTTTCCAAAGCTTTTCCTAACAGATTCAGTGACATTTACAATTTCATTTATTGTCTATAAATTTGCTTACAAACTAGCTTAACTGTAAATAGAATGTTTGCTGAAGCTATATATTTATTGTTATGCCTCAGCAAAATACAATGTTTTAGTATTTTGTTGTGCTTGGGACCAACCCATTGTGATATAGTGAATTATGTTTAATAGTCCCCTTCACCCTCTGCCACCCACCATAAATTGTCCAGAACTGCATATATGTGCATAATAATGAATATAAAACCATAATATAAGTACATACAGTATACAGTAATACTGTGATAGAGTGCAGACCAGATGGAACACAAGGTTATAAATTCCAGTGACTAGAGTGATACACTAGGACATAATTGATTTTGTTAACAATCACTGTCTGTACTGTAAACGTTGAAATTATTTTGGTCTCAACATGGTCTGCTCTTCACCTCTCCCACACACACACATATATAAAATATAAAAAGGGGACAGGAAACACTACTACTTAACCTAAGTTCTTTATCCAGAAATCTTGACCCAAATACCGTACTGTATATTCAAAGGTAATTTATCATGTAATTTTCTTTATAAAAGTAATTAAAATGTTCAGTGTTCATGTGAAATTAGTGTAGTGAACAGAAACTTTAGTACAGGTATAGGACCATTTATCCCTCATGCTTGGGACTTGGGGGTTAACGGATTGAGGGTTTTTTCTGGAATTTAGAGCACCAGGCCTAAAATGTATTTGATGTACAGTAAAACCTTTGCAATTGGCTGCAAAGCCATTGTTCAGATCACAAGATTCACCTCTAAAAGAAGCTTTTAACCCTCTCATGGTCATCCGATGCAAAGTGCGCCGCTAAGCACTCCCATGCTGGTGGAACTCCTCCTGCTCAGCAGTATCTCACACTGAGAGTACTCCTCCCGTAAGCAGAAATGCTGGAACAGTGGACCGGCCCTATCAACCACCTAAGTTCCTCCCACTACTCTTGTGGACTGGCAGATGCATCTCTAAGGGTGCAATTTTGGTCTGGATCGCTTTACCCAGTGTTTACTAAAATATTGCCATATCAGAAAATGCTGTCATACATTGAAATACAGTTGGTCCTCATATTACGCGGTTAATGTAACCCGGAGGGTACCGCGGAAAGTGAGAAACGCATAAAGTGAATAACATAACATATGGGATTAATTGAAATGGAGTCCGGGCCGATCCCCAAACTCCACTTTTTGACGACACACAACTATGTTGTAGTAAAAATATTATCTTAACTTTATGATGGCATGCACACACAATTAATAATTAAGAGAAATATCAATAATATTAGGTTTTTTAACACTTACATTAGTAGAAAAGATGGCTGGGCACACGGGGATGGGCAGTTGGTTCCGAGGCAGAGGGCAGATTATTGGCCCTCACCTGTATCACTTGTATCAATTGTATCACTATCCACCACAGAGGCTTGCAGGGCCTCTTTGTCAAACCCCCCAAAGTTCATATAAGTCCATATCCTCACTATAATTATCACTATCACTGACTTGGGCCGGCTGTAGTGGGTGGCGGGTGAAAAACTCGGTAATGTTTTGATGACTGGGCGACCTTGTGCGCACCATTTTCGCGCCTCTTACACAACATGGCGGATGGCGGGAGGTTTGGATCCAAAAATGGCGCGGCTTGCCAGCCGCTCTCCACGTAATGGGGTTCACGACCGCGGAATGTGAAAATGTTAGGTTCTGGCAAGGCACCGCGTTAATGGTGAAACGCGGAATGCGGGACCGTGTAATAAGAGGACCAACTGTACAGTAAACCTTTAAACTACACGGGTATAAACAATGCGGCCCTCGGCCCTCTGCGGATTGCACTATGGGTTGCATGGGAAGGAAGGGAGGTTGTGTACATGCGTCTGACAACTTCCACTACTGGCCGCGGCGGTCTCTGCTTTGGCCCAGGAGAGTTCCACTGCATCTATGAGACACAGAATACATACCCATACTCTTCATATTTCTTATTTTATAGTTTTATATTATATTTTCCATACTTCTAAGCCATATTAGAATATTGAAATGATTTCTCCACAACTTTTATAATTTCATTATGTGTAACAATGGCAGTAGGATTGGACAATGTTCAAGGTGTATACAGTACTGGCATAAGATGGTTTACTTGGATACTTTATGTGAGGGAAAGATGAAAATCACAATGTGCATCTGCTGCCTGATGAATCTCAGCCAGTACAGATGAAATTTGAGTTGTAAAAACTAAAAAAAATCAACTGCATGCTTGTGAAGCCAGCATAAACAAGGGTGATCTATATACAGTAGGTACAGTCGGGGTCAAAAGTCTTGAACAATTAACAATATCTGGCATCTACTTCTGAGTTATATATATATATATATGATTGGGATATAATACTAACACTACTTGTCACCACATATTATGCCTGAACCACATTATATACAACTGAGGCAACACTAACTGTAAATTGTAACTTGTTGGTCACAAGTTACTGCCTGTTGTAGATGGTTTGGATCAGGCATAATGTTAACTCGGGTCTGGACAGTCACATAGCTAATCCATTGAAGACATGTGTTTTTTGCTTGTCTCTAGCCAGTCATAATGTGAGCTTTAGTATCTATAAAATTTCTGCTAAAAATGAAGAATAAAATTTTGAAGTAGCTAAAAAAAATTCTGATTGTTTAAGAGTACTGTACTGATAACCTAATGTTTTAATTTGTTAAAAAATTAATGCAATTTACTACAGCACTATTTCAGTAATATCTATTTTATAATTTCTTTCAATTTGTACAATTGGATTGTAGAGGTAGATGTACTGTATTCATGAATAGCATTTTTTCATTCTTTCATTGGTTTGTTTTTCTTATACATATGAAATAAATTACCAAAGATAAAACATATACTGCATATGAATTGAGGTTATTTCAGAAAAAAATAGCAGCAAATTTAGCAATAGTAATATGGCACTAACTTTTTAAATATTTAACGTAAGTGGCTGTCAGTGTTATGGTAATTAGCTGCTTTAATTTTAGGATTTAGGGACATAGCACTGGTTTTGACTGATGTTAAATAGGCTGGTGCATAGAACTACACTCTTTTGGTTCAGACAACTATGGAAACTTGTGTAATAGATGAAAAGATGGGTATTAGCTAACATGTGTCTTGGCAAAATGTTTATGTTTAGGATATTATGTGTCATAATTACTGTTGCTTTTGGCATAGTCTTCCTTGTTTTCTAGTGAATGCAGGAAATTTTAGCCGACAAATTATTAAATAAAATCTCTATACTGTACTGATAATGTTCAAACAGTACAGAAAAATGGAAACAGGCTACTTTTTAATTTAAAGAAAAGGTTATAAAATCTTCAGATCTACCAGTTAAAAATAGTAGTGTTGGGTCTCTAGAACCACAGGATTAATTTTAGTACACCTTGTTCAGTTGACTAATGAAAATTTTAATATACATACTGTACATAGACTACACATTAACATTAAGGGAGGAGATGATAATGTATTGATTATTGTAATTGTGTTGCCAGGTCAGGCATAGCTCAGCCCAGGTTCCAGGCACCAGCCCAGGATGACTGGAGGGATGGTTGCTTTTGAACCAGCCTGGACAGTAGCCACACACCCAGGTTATGTGATTTGTCTCGGGGACTCTCGGGATCGGCCACTGGACTCATACAGGCTGTCATTGTTATAAGCTAAAGATGCCAAGATTCTAATCCAAACACAAAATTTTTTGTTACCTTGTAGGTGATATTCCATCGAGTATACTTGTAATGCAATTGTTAATTAAATTTAACACTTTATGTGTTTACTCATATAGTAAATTATATTCTACAAGAGTTCTGACATTTCCAGATGGAGGTCAGGTGCCCTCTAGTATATGAAATCATGGTTATATTAAGCTGTTGATTTGGTGCTGTGGCTGAGAGCCACAATGGACATTGGTGCATAGGTCACATTCGTAAGTACTTTTATCTGTAATATTATCTCAAGTAGAATTATAGTACTTACCCATGACCTGGTGATTGCATAGAGCTAGTGAGAACTTTATACCATAACTGGTATTGCAATATTTGTATAATCGACAGACATACTACAAGAAAAATGTATAATGAGAAGTACCAAGTAGTCAGAGCCATAGATGGCGATTCCTACATATGACAGACCAGTGCTCATAATATCCCAAGGGAGTAGAAATTAGGCTGCAATGTGGCAACATTGTGATACCCCAGTGGTCTTTGACCGCACATTCCAACTCTTCCTGGCCTTTTGGCTGGACCCTTTTAGCTGCTGACAATAGTGAGGCCTTCCTTCACCTGCATCGGACTGTCTGATAGTCCTTGTAAGATGACAGGTATGATGCAAAACATTCACTTTATTACGTCTTTGATTACACAGGTGTAGGGGCTTTAAATAACTTTGCTTCTTATAAAGCTTTAAGCAATAAGTATTTCTAATCTATGCTATGTTTTGGATGATAATAATTTCTGAAATAATTCATAAATTGTAAGTTTCATCAGGAAGATTAAAATTATCCTTTGGACTTCCAACCAATTATGATACAACACTTGGACAATAGTTGAAGCAAAGAGCCATACGTATCCTCGCTGACACCTACATGACCAATGAGCTTTAGTGCAACTTAATTGTAGTACCTGCTAATTTATACCATAATGACCAATAGGCTTTTAGGGAGAGTAAGAAAACCACAAGGTATAGCTGTAAGCTTTGGAGATGATATGCAAGCTGTAATTTAGCTTGCTATTACCCTCTTAATTTATCATTTATGGTAAGTTAGTTGGCAAAATGTTAAACTGTGACCAAGTGTTGGGTCAGCATTGTGGATGTAACGGCAGGAAGAGGGCGACCATTGCAGCACCAAGGGCGTACTTCAAACAATTTTTTGTGGGGAGCCTCTGTTATACCTTATCTTTCATTAATATTAAGATAGTTGAGATTCTCAGGTTTTCAGTGAGTTGTTTTTCAGCTATAAGGGGAATCTTTTAAGCAACTTTGTTATTGGTACTTGATAAGTATTGATTTGGCTACTGAATCATTCACACCTGCGACAGTGTATCTGAGTTAAGAATTCCACACAATCTGATGCTTGGAGACATGTTCTTCACAGTGTGATCCTGGGAGACATGTTCTGCACAGTGTGATCCTGGGAGACATGTTCTTCACAGTGTGATCCTGGGAGACATGTTCTGCACAGTGTGATGCTGGGAGACATTCTCTGCACAGTGTGATGCTGGGAGACATGTTCTGCACAGTGTGATCCTGGGAGACATGTTCTGCACAGTGTGATGCTGGGAGACATGTTCTGCACAGTGTGATCCTGGGAGACATGTTCCATAAACCTTTCCAAAATGTAATGATATAACTCAAACTAATTATTGTTGTTGTTGAATTATTTTATTATTTAAGAACTGAGATGAGTTTAAAAGTATTTGGCCCAAAACAGTTGGCCATGTCAAACCTCTCTCCACTGGTGAAAGGATTTGAGTTGAGTTAATTGTTGTAAACACACCTTGATCTTGCCTTCAAAGAGTGTATTCACTATGAAAAGGATTTCATTACTCTTGTCATTGGCTTTGCATTAGGTTCTTCAATAAATGACTTCAGTGATATAGATAAGCTTCAGGAACTGAAAATTCAATAATTCGTCCTTTATCCCTCCCAAAATAAAATAAATTTCAAGTGCTCTTCTGCACTAACATAGCATCCATATGGGTTACCTGTTTGTTTTATAGCACTGCTGCAGATAGTGATTTCCCTGTGACATCCACCTTTTAAAATTTCCACTCAGTTGCTGTTGGCAGAGCTTTAGTACTTCATTAAAAGTTTTTATTGTCAGTTTCCTCTCTCTCTCTTCCTTTTTCTTTTTCTTTGCAAAGTGATAGCCTTTTGAATAATTGAGTTCATTCAATTGCTGGTGGAGGAGTCTGGGAAATCCATTTCGTATTTGAGCTTCATACGAGTATTCATTCAGATGTTTTAATTGGTCATTTTCTTATCTCTGCACAGTCACTTCCTTTTTGACAGTCTGTGGTGGTGAAGGCTAGTACTTCACTTTCTGTAGTGAGTGTTAGTTTCCTTCTGCTTTTTTAATTGTCATCACTTTCCCTGTGCATAGACGCTACCTTTCTAACGTCCATGGTGGCGGAAGCTCAGTATTTTCGGTTAAGAGTGTGTTTCTCCCTCCTTATGCAGGTTAGTCCATGTAGAATCTGCTCCATAAAATATGGTGCCTTTATTACCTTCAACCTAGAGTGTTCTGGTCTCACACATCTAACTTGTTTCCTTTTCATTCATGTACTGTACTGAACATCATTGAGTTTAGCTTATATTGTGTTTCTAATTATTTGTCCCTATTGCCTGGCAAAGACTTGAAGGGATAATATGTTTTGAACAGTAAAGAAATTGAATTATAAAATTCATATATTTATGGACCATAAAAGTTGTATATTTAAATGATAATTTATTTTTGCTTATTATTTAGTCAGTTTTGACTAACTTGTCATTTAGATTTTATTCAAAGTTATTTTTTTTTATATTTTATTGATAAACTAAAATTTTGGCTAATTTTAATGATTATAAAGATTTTTAAAATGATCATGTGAAAGTCTTACCTATTCCAGTAAGCTTTGTATCCAGCGTGTGAATGATTAGCCACGTCCTAAACAAACTGCCTTAAATTCAAATCGAGCTCTACTTATGGTGATATATGCATCATGTATAGACATTTTTATAAGGCTGACAATGATTAGTAAAAACAAATGTATGACAGTTACATTAGGTAATATACAGTAGACTTCTTATCAGCTCGTGTAAACCTAACATGACCTTCACTTTGGTGATGTAGTGGCATCTGCAGACACCGGGATGGAGTTATATAGCGGTGGGGATGGATGTGAATATGTTAAAGGAGGTTAGTGAGGAAGGAAGATGGGGGTAACTTAGAGATGGGGTAAAGAAACAGAGTGGCCAAGGGACAAAGTGGTCACTGGTCAAAATGGTTGAGGGTGAGCAAAGGCTGTGGGACAGAGTGGCCAAGAGACAGAGTGTGACTGAGAGAGGGTTGAAAATGTCTGTATCTCAGGAGTTGTGCAATGATTAAGTGTTAAAGAGGAGACTATGACGTATTTACCGTGTTGGATAATAGTAGATGGCTCATTGGATATAGGTAGTCTCCATGTTTCCTGCACACACACACACACACACACACACACACACACACACACACACACACACACACACACACACACACACACACACACACACAGAGCAGGAGATGTCAGCACCAAAAAGAATTCTGTCATTACTTGATTAATGATAAGTTAACTATTTCCTGTAGTGGAAATAGGGAAATGATATTAGTGTCAACGTGGGCTTCCTTACTGGTTAGTGGGAAATGGTTCATTGGCTGTAGCTTGACTGTGCATTATATAGTTATCTCTCCCAAACACTGTATCCTTATACATGCTCTTCCTTTACCTCATATTGGAAAAGTCATTTGAAACATAAGATGAACTTCACTTATTGGAGAGCTAAGTAATACACAAAAGGCTTTCAGCTAATATGAAATTAAGTCCCAAATACTTATACTGTACAGCATAAGTTATCAAAATAATTAGTTGGATAAGAAATCTGATTGATTGGTAAACTAGTTTTATTTCCCATGTTCATTGAAGATGGCAACATTAAATATTCAAAAGATAACTCGGGTATAAATTTGTATCTGTTTTGACTCGACCAACAGGTCTTCAACACTACTGACAATATTTTGACTTATGAACCTATAATCATCATCCCTCTCTCAATTTTGTTTGGGATGGAGCAAAAGGTGTAAAAATCACAATGGAAGTGGGAGATAATAGGGGAGTTGGGTGCAAGACAAAAACAGAAAGTAACAAGTCAGGTCTATAAGAACAAAAGTGTAAATACATTACACACATATTTACTTGATTTTTTCTCTTGTTAACATGCAAAATATTTAATAATTATTGAGTGTTTGTTGTTCTCTCCATCTTTTTTAATACATTTCATGGCTAACAGTCATATAAGCTATAATATTTCCAGTGCAAAACATAATTTGAGAATTTCCAAAAAGGTGGAGGTGAGATCATGACACATTTGGCAGTCAGAAGCATCGCTGATAGATAGAGACTATAGTTCTAGCTAGACAAGGAACTGCAGAAAATTTTTACCTTTTGTTCCTATGAGTGAATGTCCCCTATTGTGATGGTGAAGCTGTATGGCTCTTGTATGAGGCGAGCATATGTTTATGATTCATTGTCGTTTGTGTCCTTCTCCTCCTCCTCTCTACCTCCTCCTCCTCTCTACCTCCTCTTTCTCTTTACCTCCTCTATCTCCTTCTCTTTATCCCCTATTTACATCCTCCTCCTCTCCCTACTTTGTTTTTTTTTTTACATTTCATAATAGACTGACTTGTTTATGCCATAGTCAGAGACAAAATTCAGGCTTCCTATTAGTTTTGCCTAAACCTCTTTATTTGCATGACAGTCTCAGGGTTGATATAGTAGATGGTTAGGTCTGCCTTGAAACGTGTGATGATCACTGTCAGCAAAACCTGCCTACTAAGGCCGAGTACCCTGAATGCTATACTGTATAAGTGTCACGGTGATGAGTTTTAGAGAGAACCATCTTAGGGAAAACATAAGTATTTTAGACAAGTCATTACTTTGCAACTCTTTGAGGATGACCTGCTTCGAAAGAAATGAATGATTCTCAGTCATCCTTCTCTGATTATTTATGTGCTCTTTTGTATCATATCCAGTACAGTATTTTTGGTGGTAGCTCCTTAAAAGATGAATTTTACATTAACCATCTATGTTTGGGTAAATCAGTCTTGTTTTCACATTTTGACTCTTGTACCTGTAGTCCTTTTGTGGAAGTATATGTCAAGAAACTTCCTTTACTTGTAGCTTCATTTTGAAGTAAATATCCTGTACGTAGACCTTTTACCTGGACTGGTCATTATGTTCTCTGTAGACTTACAATGTGCACTGATATCAAGTATTTGATAGTGGCAGTGCATGAATCAGATTCCTATTTTGTGTTAAATTTTCTTAGTTCAAGGACTGTGATGGTTTGAATAGTTAAGTAAATATTTTTGTTTCTTAATGGAGGCTCCAGTTTATGTAATGTACATAATACTGCAATTAATTCTGTTCCTCCCAGATTACTCCATTAACGATCAAATTTTTTAACTAGGAATTAGTTGAGAAAGTTGGAGCAGTACATAAGTGTAGACACAAGGGAAGGCTGAAGTTATTGTAAGGATGTCATTCGACTCCTGTCAAGGGAGTGGATGAGACGGAACCCATGCTGTTGCTTGTTCATTTTCATTTGTGTAATTTCAATTTGATGTGAAAAATTGGTGCAGTACAATGTGAAGCATTTATTTTCATAAATTCATGTAATTCCTTTTGTACTTAGCTGACTCATAAGGAAGTGCATGACACATAAGTCTCCCCTGTGTCTTGTATAAGTTGCCACTTGCTTGTATCGTTTAGCAGAAATGAATCATAAGTGCCAAGAGTGTCAGACTTACATGAGCTCATGTCCTCACTACATGAGGCAGAATTAATATTTTTCTTTTTTTCAAACATCACTCATTTTGGTCCTATTTTGTGAAGTATTTTGTTTCTTATGTAGTCACATGTACAATGTACATGAGATAAGATTTGATTGAAGTTACTGTAGTCCATTGGCTCTAAAATAAATTTGATATTATAAGTACAATAGACATTTGTGCCTTAGGTGAAAATTTGATTATGAATGTCATTGACACAATCACTGTCAGTATGTCAAATACATGGATGCAATCCCATTGATATGTTAAAACTGTGTAGTATGGTAGTCCCTTGTGTAGCGTGTGGATGACGCTAGCACCCGCTAGAGAATGCCAGATCTCCCCAGAATATATTAATAAGACAAGTGATAGTGTGTATATTATTTAAGGTACTTTTTCTCTACTATCATGATGATGGGGATTTGCAGTACTAGGTATTGTGATCCATAGTTCAGGTAGGTGGAAGGTGGACAGTGCCTGACAACAACATGAATGAGCCACAGGAGTGAATTAGAACAGCCTTGTCATACATCCTTTTCTATCTCTGTAAAATGTAGAATGTAAATAAGAATTTTTTGAGGTTACTTCATTGGATAGAACAATGCTAAGAATAAATTGTAATTATATTATGCCCTTTGTAATATTTTGAACCTATTTTTATTTATTTTTTAATACGATAATTAATATTTTAGCCAAACTTGAACCCTTCAGTAACTATTCATTTTAAGCAGTAAGTAGCAAGGATTTTCTAATGATTTGAGATGCATTAGAATAGGATAAGACTTCTGTATGCCATCTGTTATAACAATGTTGTACTTGACTATATTTTTATCATGGCAGCTAATAATAGACAATGGAGGCAAACCAGATTATTACACGTGCAGTATACAAAATGTAGATGATTATCTTAATTCTGTGGCATATGCTTATCTATCTCTTGACTTGAGAATACAATTCACACAGGAACAGCCGATGTAATTCAAGGTAACTTACATCATTTCAAAGTTGGGGTGGGGTAAGGGAACAGACATCAGTTAACTTCTGTAAAGTAATGGAATCTCTCATGCATGTGTCATGATATGAACTAGAAATAATTATTCATATTAATACTTGTAACATGTATTGAATGAGATGCATGGTGGACTTTGCATAAATACCTTCATACTTTTTATTTTATTATTAGTTGCCTTGCAAGGTCTCTCAAACTTAGTTCTCCCATCTAACATACCTTTTGTCTTCCACCTTACCCCGCAATATTGTATACAGTACATATATTTTTCTTGGTTGCTGCATAATCAAAAAGTTTTTGCGTAATAGTTACTCTTGTGCTTGGTCGAGCACCTATCTGTACATCCATTTTCAAGTAATTAATATACCATGTAAAAAATAGGAAGCTTTGTGCATAATATCTCCATGCACGCCCGTCACTGCACATTTCCACACATTTGATAGTTAAAAATACAAAAGCACCATTTAGGAAGACATGCTGGAGAATCCCCATCAACACCCCCTTGTGTGAACCCCTACAGTGCATGTTTGTTGTGGCCCCATGGGTGGCTGATCCAATTCTAACCTTTATCAATATTTATGTGCTATTGTACTTCATGCATGCTCACTTTTTTCCAAGTTTTGACAACTTTCTCATTTTTGGTGTCAAATAGCCACAGGCTGCGACACCAGATTTTTACCCAATCAATCAATCAATTGACAGCTTTCTTGTTCAGGATACAGTATACTGATTACATCCCCAGTTTTCATATTGTAGAATGGGCTTTGATCTTTCATTATTCTAAAGGTCATTTGTAGGTAAGTACAACTTGTATGGTCCATGTCACTCAACCAGTCAAGACTCTAAGATTGCCAAAATTTTATTGTACAATTTTTTATTTTCTCACTCTCAAAAGGCATCCTTTTTTGCAGTTGTAGCTAAAATGTGATAATGTACACTATATATATACAGTGACCCCTCGGCTAACGAACTCATTCCGTTCCAGAGGGTTGTTCGTTAACCGAAAAGTTCGTTAACCGAAACCATTGTTTCAATGGGTTTTTGGGTAATTGGTTCCAGCTCACCGAAAATTTCCTAAATTCAACAAAAATGGTAGAAAAGTTCACTTACTTTGAGGTGTGTATGTAGAAGGCTCCTGGATGATGATGATGGGAATTAGAATGGGGGTGGAGGAGAAGGAAGAAGAAAAGGCATTGGGGTGGAAGAGAAGCCGCCGCATGGCACCATTTCATCCATAAAATTTTAGTTCTCTTGGTGTATTTCAAGATCATTTTCTTTAAATCAACACTGCACTGCATTATATATTCTCAATATGTAAAATATATTTGAAAATGACCAATAATTTGCTTGGAAACACAGAAAAAAAGCATTAAGTTGAAGAGAGTCTCAAGCAAGATGTTACCTCCACTGAAAACAGAGAGAGACTAACGCCTGTCTGGTGTGTTAACAGGCTGGATGGCACGCCAGAAATTAGTTTTTTTACCTTCAATTATGTTCAGTAATTGTTAAAATGACTAAAAAAGTTAATATTAAACTTTTAAAATTATTGAATAGTATAAACTTCTTGATATTTACTAAAATAGTAAGGAATTTAAGCCCTAGAACCGATTAATGTATTGGCGGACTGATACTAAAGCTGGTTGCCCGGTCAGTGCAAGCGAAAACATGTTGAGGTCGGTTCGTAAGAAATTCGTTAACCGAATTTTTGTTCGTTAACCGAGGCGTTCGGTAAACGAGGGGTCACTGTATATATATATATATATATATATATATATATATATATATATATATATATATATATATATATATATATATATATATATTTCATGTAGATCCACAATGAAAACGTGGATAAGATAAATCTTGATAAAATCACACGGGAAAAGGGAAACAACGGAGCACCTTAGCTTTCGTCTTTATTCAAGACATCTTCAGAGGCAACTGAAGATGTTTTGAATAAAGACGAAAGCTAAGGTGCTCCGTTGTTTCCCTTTTCCCGTGTGATTTTATCAATATATATATATATATATATATATATATATATATATATATATATATATATATATATATATATATATATATATATATATATATATATATGCTGATAACCACAAGGAAAATGAAAACACGAAGTTCCCAAGCGCTTTCGTGTAATTCACATCTTCAGGGGTGAGTACAGACTAAGAAGTAGTACAAAACAGGGTATATATATATACCCTGTTTTGTACTTCTTCTTAGTCTGTACTCACCCCTGAAGATGTGAATTACACGAAAGCGCTTGGGAACTTCGTGTTTTCATTTTTCCTTGTGGTTATCAGCATATACTTGGATCACGCGCACCTACAGTGATTTACTTGCATATATATATATATATATATATATATATATATATATATATATATATATATATATATATATATATATATATATATATATATATATATATATATATATATATATATACAGTATATATATATATATATATATTTTGTGTGGTGTGTGTACAGTACAGTATATGAATTTATTTTACTGTTTTGATTCATATACTGTACTGTACAGTGCTTCATTACACATGACAATGTTGTTTGGCCATGGAAAAATTTGAGACTGCATGCATTATGGTGTTACAGTACCTATAATTCTGGGACCAGTTTCTGTTTTACAAAATATTTTGTGTGTTGCTGGAAAGTTTACCCCACCAAATTATTTTCTATGCCTTATTTTCTTTTTACTTTAACCTCCTATTATATTTTTTAGAGTAACCAAATAAAAGTTTAAGTTGGTATTTTATTACTTGATTATTTCTCATTCTGGTCATGCATCCTCCATGGCAAAACCTCTTCACCTACTGTAACATCTGCTGTACTGTACAATTAAGTATGCATTTATGGGTGCTGCAATCCCTCTTCGTTCAAATATTATTTATGAATTTTAAATCTTCAATATTTATTAATTGCATTTCTTGGGGTATTTAAAACTTCCAACCACTTACAAACTTTGTTACCGATAAACATCACAGAGATTATATTCTAGTTGAATATTTGATTTGTATTATTATTTATGTAGAATGTTCTTTGCATGTCCTCATGTCTGTACTCCATATTGATAAATTGTCTAAATCCCATAAACCCAGTGAATGGATCTAAATGTAGCTACTAAAAAAATTACTTATTGACTGTCTCTCAGGCTGTTTCCATCTGTATTAGGTCTGGCAACTTAGCATTTGCCAATGATAAATACACTAACTCCTTAAAGATAAACAGCTAAACACCCCCCCTAGATACCCTCTTTCTAGGTAACTGGTCATTTCCAGTTCTAATGTAACCTGTGAGCCTGACACCATATTGTAAACAGACCTATTTAATGCATACTGTATGTAACCCCAAACATGTATAACCATTTTATCATTGACCCATGATCTCAAATGAATGTCATATCCTTTCTGTAATTCCCGCCTGATGGAAAATTGACTACTGTACTTACAGACCTGTTATCCTAAATGGAATTTATAATGTATTGAGCCCCTATCCATTGAGGACTCACTTCCTCATGGCGCCTTGCCCACTTAACTCCCATGACCCCCCATGTAATATAGTCAATCAAAACAATACTGGAATCTTCAGCATTATATTATAAACAAATAGTATATTCTGTGAATGATTTAATTTTTGCTGTACAGTATTTTGTTTTTATAGAAGGTGGTATGGACACAAGTATTATTAAGAATGTATTTAAATTTTTCCTTACTTTCTACTGTAATGTTCAGTGTCACATGATCTGAAGATATTGTAGTGGGATGAAATATCAAGACTGAGATAGTAATAACACTCATTTTAAAGCTACTGTACTGCTAAATTTCTAAAGAGGATTGAATGTGACCAGGAGATGTGGTTACCAGACTCTTATGTTACATTACATTGGAGTAGCAAAAACAGATGCAGATATTATTTATCAGATGCTTCAGGTGTTACTGATGGGGTGTCCACAGTAACAAGTATGACAGTAGACAGTGACTGACGTATGTGGAGAAGATTCTGCATGTTATTGGTTACCAGATATGAGATTGTTAAAGTAACACATTTTGACAGGATATGTTCCCTTACCCCCAAAATCACCTCTTTGACTTACCTACGGGGAACCAAGTGTCTTAGCACGAGTCCCACCACTAATATATCTAGTACGCTTGGTCTTATAATTATGGGAAATTTGGGCTAGGAGATGATTTATGACAGCTTCTTATTTATTTACTTCATAATTAGTGGTTGGTTCACAAATTTAATTGAATACTGTTGCTTATTGCATTCTAATTTTATAGTGTGTTTAATCATTTAAATAATGGATGCTTTGCATATAGTTCTGTGTCTTCAGAATCTGAAGACCTGTTATTTTTAATAAAATCAATAGCTTATTGTTGTTTCTTATCCTAGTACAATAAAAACAGAAGAGTTAATTTAATGTTGTAATCACTTTAACTTGTTACGTACAGTGTTCACTAGTTTTATTTACTGTACTTTCAAAGGCCAGCCATGCCACATGTTCTAAAGCTTGATGCTGTTCTACAATATATTGCTATTGTTTATAGTACGTATTGTGTATATAGTAATGTTTCTTGTTGTATAAATAGTAATATTTTTAGAATTGATTTGGAGGACTGTCTTCGAAATGAGTGTGTGGAAGAAGTAGAAATGAGCCAACACCCTAAACAATGTTTACCATTGATAGCAAATTCTATGTACTGTACAAGTATCCCTCACTATACAGTACAGTAAAATCCCCATAACTCAACACATGTGGGGCCGAGTAATCAAATTTGCTGACTTGTTAGTAATGAACCAATATGTTCTGTACAGTATATACAATGGGGTCTCATTTTGCACTGGGTCTTGTGTGCACACTTGTCACTTATGCAATTGGTTGAAATGTGACCATAATTATAGCTTATGCAGAAGACCATTGGTAGCTGTATACTTGTTAAGGTTTTTTTTTATATATAATTTTCACCACTTATCAGTACACTAACTGTTCGGGCAGTTGGTCCATCCAGTTTTAGCACATGAGGAAACCGGATTTTGGGAAACCTGTGTTGTTTGGTAGGGTCACACTGGTTAACACCCTTCTCACATGTGTGGGCCAAGACCCGAACCCTTGACATATTGGTGAGAGTTACACGTGTTACTGCCCTAAATTTAGTGATTTTAATCATTTAGTTATTGGACATTATAAGTGCATTCCATAAGTAGTATATTGTATTGCAGTACAGTTCATTATAAAATAAGTGGTGCCGAGTACAATGGTTTTAAATTAGACAAATTTAGATTTAGGCGCAAAATAGGTAAACATGGTTTGGAGATAGAGTAGTGGATGAATGGAACAAGCTAACAAACGTCATTTTGACTCGAATACGATGGATAGCTTCAAACATAGGTTGGATGGATATGAGCAATAGGGGTTGGGTGTAAATGGGACTGCCCAGTATGGGCCAATAGGCCCACTGCAGTTTCCTCCGTTCTTATGAATGAGAGATTTCCGGGTAATGAAACGACTCTCAAAGTAAAAAAAAATCCCTCATCCCTGGAATTTTCCAGGTAACGGAAAATTTTTCTCGGAATTTCCAAAATGATGCATTATTTCATCTCTCAAAGCCGGAAAAAATCCTTCATCCCTCAAATGTGACAGGTAATGGAAAAATATTCTCAGAAGTTCTGGAAATTGTGCATTACATTATCTCTCGAACCCGGATAAATATTCCCCATCTCCGGGATTTTCCGGACCGGGAATTTTTTTAAAAATTTACAAAATGTGCCCCCCTGAAAATCGTTCCTAAAATCGTTGTACAGTGGGGTATGCTATAACAAACGGATTCTACTACGAATATTCCTATAACGAACGGTTTTACCTATAAAATTGAGAATGCTATAACGAACGCAACTCCTACAACGAACGCGAATGAATATGGGACTATTTCGTCTGGCGCATGAATATTTTTGTACCGCGGCTCACAACAAGAGTGTCAGGCGCCATATTGGTTCATTGTGTAGTCAGTGCTCCCCTGTCTGAACTTGTTGAAATTTCGTCTTTTGATGTGGAAATTCGTGTTATTTTTATAACTATTTTGTTATACAAGTGTACAATTGTAACACTGAATCGTCAAAAGCGAGTGAGAAAGCTAATAACCCTTGAAACTAAGAAAGAAATTATAAATAAACAGACAAAGTGCCTGTAAGACAGTCACCAAAGAGGGCTAGGAAGGATGACTCCTCTCCTTCCACCTCTTCTCCATATTCTCTCCTCCCCCCTCCTCCTCTGCCTCCTGTCCTGCATGCTAACAACACTAAGGTAAGATAAGTACCGTATTTTTTACAATTTCCGCAGAAATTTTTCAGTGTTAATTGGTTGTATTTGGGGGCCTGGGACGGATTAATCCTATAACGAACGAGGTTCTAGAACCAATTAGATTCGTTATAGCATACCCTACTGTAGAGTAAAGGTCTGGCAAGTACAGTACAATATAGCGATTTTAACACATGACAAAGGGCATTGCTTGTGTGGATTTCCAATGCACAGACATGTGCCAGCAGCTTTTTGTGAGTTGCAAAACATTTGCAAGAAGTAGAGTTCATAAGTGATTATTGTCTGTTTGAATACAGTATATAGCCCCATTACCTTGATTATGATTATGTTTATTTAAACTTATTTTTATGTATAAGAAGTTATTGCAGTACAGTACTGTATTGTGTTCACACAATTTTATTTAATTAATATTGGTCAAATTAAATCCAAAGATTTGAGGTAATGGTTTTTAGATGCTGCTTCTTGTCACATGGGAACCAATGATATGGTTTAGTGCTGGTTGATGGTCCTGAAAGAATTGAAGGCTTAATGGTCCCTTATCAGTAACATAGCACTCTTCTCAGCTGCTTTCTTGAAAAGAATAATACACATGGTAGCATAAGTTTTGTGAAGTAGATAACAAAATAAATAAAGTATAAATACATAAACTGTACTGTACTGTAAAGAATAAATTTAATGTATCCATGCTGTTGCGTGATCTATTTGACAAAACATCTGCTACCACGTGCATTATTACTCACGCTGCAGTTGGCTGGCCCCAACCCTGCAATTTATTGAGGTAAGTAGGAAGTCATTGATCACCTCAGGGAGTTGTAAACCTGCCTTGCCAGCTGTTCCCACCTTGTGTGTTGGTGTTAGGAAGGGCATCCAGCCATAAAACCTTGCTTCAACATGCCTAATGGCAATTGGGTCACCAGACTTGTGTGTATCCCCTGGTCTCTGCTGCATTTTCTGGGTTGGTGCCTTGGGTTTGTGGTTGTGAGCAGTGGGTAGGACATCCCGTTCTGGTTTTACCTAACAGCTGCCATCAGGTAAACAGTTACCCCATGCAGGATGGCCGTAAAATGATGATGATTATGATGATATGAACACAATACTGTACAGTACAGTACACGTACTACTTTATTAACACTGTACAAGTAAATATAAATAAATGTAATCTAGGTATTGAATTATTTAGTCAGACAACAATTATTCATGAAATCTACTTCTCCCAGCTCACGAGAAGCTGCTGGGATGGAAACAAAATTATTTAACTTACTTTTAGGGAACACTAAACTTCTAAATGGATTATACAGTACAATACTATTTAAGTATTTTTTAATGTAATGTATGCCTGCAATGATGTTTTCCTTATTTCATGATTTAAAAGATAAACATTCAACTGAGTTTGTGTGAGTGTCTGGAAGCAACACATGATGTAGTGCACTGACAGGCCAAGGGTAGCAAATGGATGACCCAATGGAGGATGATGTCCGATTTTCGAGTATCTCTGGTTTTCTGAGATCCGGATTTGAGGGTCTATACCTGTAATTACCTATCCTAATATCTTAAGTAATTAAATTTGTTTAGTAATGCTAATTATTCACCTATACAATTTTTGGTGTTACTCTAGATTTTTTCCTCAAGATAATCAGTTTGGACTGTTTTTTAAAATGTGATTTTATTCAAAATCTCATTACTGTATATAGGTACTGTACTCTTCACCATGCTGATTATAGATCTAGGACAAAAAAAAATGCAATATTTGGTAATTTTCTTGATGACTTAGAAAATTTTTCACTCATTTTGCAACACTAATTGCTCACCTTTACTTTTTCAATGCTGATTCTTGTAATTTTTCTGTTATTTTAGATGTCTTGTAAAACTCATTATTTTTCAATTCCAAGAGAGAGAGAGAAAAAAGTATGAATGTAAAAATGGCCGGCATAAGATGTGTGATGGTGAGTGAGCATCAGGTTGCTATTGGTCTCAACCACTTGAAGCATTCTCAACCATAGATAAGGTAAGGGCTTCTAACCAATCCACCACTTTGTTAACAATGACCACGGAGCATATTACTGGAGAAGACGGAGAGCCAGCTGGGCACCATGTAGGTGGATGGCAAATAGTGGTCGATCTTACAGGAGTTCCGACTGAATGCAGCTAGTGAGTATATAACATTGTACTTTTGTCTATTATCATTATTATCACCATTACCAATACCCATATTGTTCATAGGTAAGGAATAGTGTCATGAGCATATCTATTGGGTATAAGCATAAATACAGTACAGTACTGTACTGGGTGTAACAAAAGTCTGGAATCATATACTTTTGTAAACTAATTTGGTAATGGTCTGGTGTGGCATCCATGATATGGAATTGCTCAGACCCTACTTTTTTGGTCAATGTGTGTGGGGAAATATATGTTGCAATGTTGAATGAAGTGTTGCAGCCTTATTTGGACGATATGTCACCTGCAATGCAATGGCATTTCTGGTTTCAGCAAGGGATGGGGCTTTCGCTTTGTTACACGTGGGTGGTTAGATTCCGAGATACCAGGAAAATGGATTGGTTGACGTGGACCAGTGGAATCGTGCCCCCCAGATCACCGGACCTGATTCCTTTTGATTTTTTCTTATGGGGCCATTTGAAATCAGTTGTGTACACTAATCATCCGCGAACAATTGAGGCACTGGAAAACTGTATTCAAATAGAATGTAACAACGCGAACAATTGAGGCACTGGAAAACCGTATTCAAATAGAATGTAACAAAATCAGAATGTCTACATTGCATGGTTTCACTGAAGTATAAAACAGCGTGTTTTAACTGCTTCACACTCCACGGACTACAATTTGAACATTTAATAAAATATACCTATGATTCCGGACGTTTGTTACATCCTGTATATCGTCTGTATACTGAACTGTATTCTGGGGCAAAGGCGGGGCTGTTTTTACCGAGGTGTGTGTAATTTGTATGAGTGTTGTTAGAGGGGTGATTTTAAAGTGTTCTTTGATCAACGACAGTGAAATTTATGACTTAAGATGATGGCTTATTTATACAGGGTTTTCCGGTTGGAAATAGAGTTAAAAGCTGGTTTGATTAGAAGTCACTGCAATTATGAACCTTCGCCCACTAATCAAAAATGTCAACACTAGATCCTCTCTTATCTGGCAACCTGTGGTTGATAATTAATGGTACATTGGCCCATATGCAAGATCAGCCGTGGTGTATACCATGCTGTAGTACTCCCATGGTTGTTATGCAAGAAGCGTTTTTGGCTAAAAAAAAGAAAAATATGTAGATTCGTTATTGGAACATGGGGAAATTTCGTGGTACACGTACCCCCCGTCCGATGATCACTACAAGGGAACTATTTTTGAAACCAAAAGAAAGAACCACCACCTACTGTACAGTAGGTGGTGGTTTTGTCCAGTAAGAGTGGTGGGCAAGAGGGTGGGTACACAGCAGAAGTTGTATACACCAGGGTGGGTGTACAGCAGTTGCGTACCCAGCAGGGTGGGTGTGCAGCAGTTGTGAACACACCAGGGTGGGCTTGCACCAGTTGTATACACACCAGGGTGGGTGTACGGTGTAAAAAGCAGCAGGTCACTTTGTAGTGGATACCTCCCCTACAAACGCTGTTTGTCGCTGAGTAGCCGACCCCGCGAATTCCTCAGTGCATGCCTCGTGGTCTAGGTCAACCAGCGCCGCCTACATGACGGATGTCAACTATTAAGCCACGCCTACCTCCGCTATATAAGACCTGACCTCGTGGTGACCTATCCCTCTCTTTCGACCTACACCAACCAACAAGCAACACCTCCTCCTCCTCCGCCTTCCTGGCGGTCCTCGCTCCCGCCGGCGAGCAAGGCGACCCACAAGCTTGTCCTCCTCTGAGCACGTTCACCAACCAGCTCATCTCTACTCAACGCTTGTAACCATGCTACCTTCCCAGCACCAAGCTGCATTGTACATCCAATACAACATGTATACAGAGAGCACATTGTGAGTTTCCATTCTCCATCCCATCCTGAGTGTGAACCAACAGCCCGTACCCCACAACTTCACACTGTCGCCTCACAAACAGGAAGTGGTGGAATAAGTAGGTATTGCGATTGAATATCAAATATATAAATCTTGTATACAAAATAATCTAGAACTGCTGGTCCAGAATAAGAAAAAAAATCCCTCAGGTGTTACCCAGCGGTCGCTACTTTGTCTCATGCGAGAAACTAAGTACAGTGTGGGGTTCAAGATGTTTGGTTCACACTCAGGATGGAATGGAGAAAGGAAACTCACAATGTGCTCTCTGTATACATGTTGTATTGGATGTACAATGCAGCTTGGTGCTGGGAAGGCAGCATGGTTACAAGCGTGATGTAGAGAGAGTTGGTTGGTGAGGATGCTCACAGGAGGACAGCTTGTGGGTCGCCATGCTCGCCGGCGGGAGCGAGGACCGCCAGGCAGGCGGAGGAGGGGCGAGGGCCTCCAGGCAGCGGCGGAGGAGGAGGTGTGGTGTTGCTGGCTGGTTGGTGTAGGTAGAAAGAGACAGGTCACCACGAGCTTAGGTCTTAAATAGCGGGGGGTAGGCGTGGCTTCGTAGTTCACCCCTGCTCCGTGATGTATGGCGGCGCTGGTTGACCTAGACCACAAGGCATACACTTGGGAATTGGTGGGGTCGGCTACTCAGCGACAAACAGCGTTTGTAGGGGAGAAATCCACTACAATACTCCCCCTTCCCTCCAGGCGGTGTAGAAGACTTGTTGTCTGCTGGGTTGCATAGCACATGTGAGGCAGAACGGCGGTGCATGCCTCATGTGAGACAACGGCGATGGCATGGATGAGCCGGTCGCTGGAGACAGCTGTCTAGATACACAATATCTGTGGGAGTAGAGAGGGCGAAAAAGGGTGTGTGGAGGCGATGAATGTTGTGCTTCCCTCACGGCAGGTACAGAGTCGTCAGATGCGCCTGCTGGGGTGTGTGTGGGCCTGGGTCAGGAGCAGGGGCTGCGTCAGCAGAAGCGGATGAGGGCTCGTGACGGCAGCTGGGTCCACGACAGCAGCAGGGTGCAGGACATTAGCAGGGAGTACCTGAGGGAGAAAAGAGGGGTGTGTGGGTCCGCACTCAGGAACAGAGGCCGCATCAAGGGCGGCAGGAGTTACTGCTGGGCCGGGGTCGGCGTCTGAGGCAGGACGGGTGTGCTGGGGTCGGTAGGACGTGGTGCTTGGGGCAGGAAGAGGAGCTGGTGTCTGCTTAGAGTAGCAGAGCTGCTCTAGGGTGTCTAACCTGCGGTGTAGAGACAGTAGTTGTAGAGCCGATGAGAGCTGCTTCTGTGTGGATAAGCCAGTCTTCCATGTTGCTTGAAGACTGGGAGCGTGATCAGTTTCTCCTCCATCTTGTGTGAGTGCGAATCTCCGGGAGTCACCATTTGTGGGGATGAGATTGTTTGGTTCACACTCAGGATGGAATGGAGAAAGGAAACTCACAATGTGCTCTCTGTATACATGTTGTATTGGATGTACAATGCAGCTTGGTGCTGGGAAGGCAGCATGGTTACAAGCGTGATGTAGAGAGAGCTAGTTGGTGAGGATGCTCACAGGAGGACAGCTTGTGGGTCGCCATGCTCGCCGTGACGATGGAAATTCAAAATATACTCCTAGAAAAGCAGATCTGATGTATTTTTGTTTACCTAGAAGCTGAGATCGTCGTATGGGGGTGGAAGAACTATCGTTTTACGTATAAAGTACCCCGGGAACTTACACAAAGGGGTGCTTAGAATGGTTAGAGAGAGAGAATGATGGAGGGAAGTGAAGGAGGAAGAGGAGAGGTGTAAGAACCTCTTGTACCCACTAGAATTCCCTTTGCTCTTCCCATTTCGTTTTTCTAGCTTGCTCTCTCCTTTCTGTCTTCTCTCGTTCTCTTCTTCCTCTCTTTTGTCTGGTTCCCTCTATTATATACCCTTTCTATTTTCAGTTCTCACCTCTCCTTTCACTTTCCCTTCACTCAACCTTCACTCACCTTTCTCTTTCTCCCGTGCCCATCCCTTCACCACCAGTCCAATCCCCCCCTCCCCCACCTTCCCTTCCGTGATTCTCAGATTTAGGGCAGAGACTCGACAATAAAGACCCTCCCAAGATTTACAATAGTTGGCCCCCAAGTCTAAGGATATCAATTCACGTTTTCTTTTTCGTATTTGTCAAAATTCTCGTTATCTGCAGGACCCACACGCTCACAGATTACACACGCCCCCCTCGCATACACAAACGCACGCTCTCACATTCAGTACACACGCATGCTCTCATATACACATGCATGCTCTCACATACACTCGCGCACACTCACACGCACATACCTTCACATACACGCATGCACCCTTAGTCCTCACACACACACACATGCACTCACACACACGCTCACGCATACACGCTCACATATACACACACGCACTCTCTCACACACACGCTCACATATACACATGCACGCTCACTTACACACGCACCCTCACATACACGTTTGCACCCTCACACACACGCACGTTTCACACATACACACACGCACGCTCTCATACACACACACACACACTAAAAATATCAGCGTACAGACTCTCAAAGTTTCCAACCTCAATTTTTTTCTTCTGGCAGCTGAGGATGAGAAGAGCCATCTATCTAGAGTAAATAAAGTCTTGGAGCAATTTGAACGTCAATGAATAGCGCCGTTCCAAGGTTTTGTAGAATAAGACGACAACAAGAGATACAGTACCACACATCTTCATCTATTTAAAAAAAAATAACTAACGAATATGTGAGATCCAATGTAACGTCATATTTCAGGGGAATTTACGTAGATTTTGGTCGTCCAGCAGATTTATACAGCACTATGTAATTATACTCGTATATAAGGGAATAGCAGTAGCATTGGTTAATGTATAAATATAAAACCTCAATTCAATTCAATTTCAATTGTTTATTCCTTGATAGAGGAAGCGGGATCCTAGTGCTGTCACTAGGTACCCCTGTACAATGACACCAGAATCATCTGGCAAGTGTGACAAATATATACAGTATAAATATTATAAAGGGGCTTACTAAAGCCTAAGGAAGGAAGGATATTCCATTAACACATAATCAATGTTATTTACATAATAGCTGGCGAGTATGGGGAGGATCATCTTGTCTCCGTCAGGGGGTCGTGGAGTGGTGGTCCAGCAGGCGTCACGGAAGCGTTGTGTGTGGGGACATCTTAGGAGGTAGTGGAAAAGGGTGCTGCTGTCGGGTCTTCTGCATAATGCACAAGAGCGTTGCTCAGGGGATGCGGGGATACCAATCTCCCAAGCAAAGTCATACCCAATGATGATACGGGCAGCAATGACGTCCCCTTTCCGCAACCCTTTCCCATAGACGTACGAGAGGTTATAAAACCTCTCCACTTCCTTGCTCCGATAACATCAGCTGTTTTTCAAGAAGCGGCGGCAGGCTCAGGTTTTGCCGCCAATTAGGAGGACGAAGATGATTAAAGTCTCTCTCTCTCTCTCTCTCTCTCTCTCTGGGTCAAAATGTTTTCTCTTTTCTCCTGTGGACTAAAACGTTACTGTTCAGATGTATTTGCCGTGATTTTTTTATAAATCAAATTCCAAAAAAATAGTCTCATTATAATTAATATACGAAATACTGTAATGTACGAGTAATTTGGTATTTTGAAGCATTTTTTTTGTCCACCTCTTGTCCACCTGAACATTAGGAAGCTCGAGAGATCATGTGTTTTTGTCTGTCGTGTTTTATTTTTAAATTTTTAGAACCGCTTTTTTTTTATAAACATTAGTGGACAGCCAGATGCCAGGGGAGGGGAAACTTCTTGGGGTGAGTTTCAATTCAATTTTTCAGTTTCTTGGATTCCACACACACACACACACACACACATTTGGGCGTTCAGTTGAATGAATGGGATAATAGTGTATTCCTCAAATGTGATTATGTCATTTATAATTCATGATGTTCATTTTATTTGTATTTTATGGTATCCCTTTTATTTGAGAATCGGGGAAAATATCGACCATATGAAAAGAAAAATATTACTTTTTAATCAGATATCAGACTGATATGTAAAAGCAAAATGTTTCTTACAGGGGAACTTGTGGAGAAGGGCCCACCTGAGAAGTGGCGAAGAAAATGTCCACAGATGTGTTACTCAAGACGCCCGTGGTGAAGAAAGAATCTGCCAGTGCAACTTAATGATGGTAAGAATTTTAGGTCTAATGAATATAAATAGTTATTGTATGTTAAAACCTTGAGCATCTGTCTGTTTACATGTGTGTGTGGGGGGGGGGGGTCTGCATGTGACGCTGTCGAGTTTGTGAATAACGTTTATTTGACTATGATGAAGTGTGTTATTTCTTGTATCTAGCAAGTATTTCTGAAGGTTCATAAAGAGTCTTGAAATACTATAATTTCGTATCTAATTACTTTGACACATTCTAATCCCCTGATTTCACAAAGAGGTTACTCTATGAGACTGGGTTTCCCGCCAAATTGATACACCGCCTAAGTCTTGTTGTAAGAGTAGCTGGTTCTCCCTTGGGCCTCCCTAAACCGCACAGCTGTGAGTGGATAACTGGGTAGTGAAAGAAGTCGAGAGCTGTGCCCTCAACGTTGCCCTCCAGCTTATTTCGTCTAAAGTTTACCAACACTAACCTAACTTTCCCCTCCCAGGCATTGTTAGAGTGTTTAATTATGAGGTGAAATAAACTTGGGAGACTAATCATCATCATCATGATAATTGGTGTTTAAGAAAATGCATTTTGTCGCGAGAGTCTTGCCCAGAGTAACAGAGAGCGATGCCATTCTTAACTTTGTTGATAAATATCACGTCATCAGTCAGCTGGTTGACGCTGTGCCAAACTTCCCTTTTGCAGACCCCGGTAATACGAATTATTTTCGATAGAATGTATTTGCTTTTAATTATACAAAGCCAGTTATCTTTCAATGTGTAGCTCGCAAGAAAAAACATATCTGCCAAGAGTGTCTAGTTTATATTGTGAGTGAAATGCGGCAAATGATTGTCCCGGAGAGGCTCGTCCCATCATGAATGATTGGGAAATATGGCGAAGCTGGGAACTTTATGGAGGAAGGAGGTCATATTGGTGGAATATTGGAGGCGTGAATAGTGACATCGGTAAAGATCTGGAAGTTATGAGGTCGCTGATGGTCTAAGACGAGAGACCGCTGGAAATTGACAGGAAATGAGTATTTGTGTGGAGGGTAAAAAAGTGGGGCAATATGGTAAGTGTGGTCTTAGGTAACAATTTAATTTGTGTTTATTTTTAATTTATGGTTATATTCTTATGCATTAATTATATTATAATTATAATTTTTCTTGGAAAATTGAGGCTCATTGAATCTTAAAGGGAACGATTTCAGTTGCGAACGAATAGACAATATCTACAGGTATTGTACTCTCAGTTCAGGGGAAATGATACCAGTTTTCATTGAACGATTCTCTCATAGAAGGGTGTACTACTAAACGAAACCAACCAGTGTGAGTGTGTGTGTGTTTAAGGATAAGACCAAGGCTGTGATGAAATCTTTCAGAATGATTGAACATAATGGAGGCTTTTGTGAACATTATCTTTGTACTACATATTAGCTCTATGATAAGTATATCGGTCCTCTGCTGGAGCAATGGGCAAAAATCTGAGTTATTTCTTATTCACCGACGGTTGGCGGTAATGATGAGTGGTTCCACTGAGCTGATCGAGGCAGGCACTTACAGTATGTACCGAGAGGCAATTATCTGGCTGCTGGCGAGGTGAGATAATGAACCTTAGAGTAAACATTGGGAGTGTTGGCTGATAGAAACTCCTCCACTTTTACCAAATTTAATTATTTAAAATGTGTATTTGTGACATAAGTTTTCTGAGAGAATTGGGTGAACAGATCAACATTTATTCTACAAGGTTAGACGGAAATAAGCTTTTTTTTTGTCAATATCCGAGTGTTTGGCCAAGAACTGTTTCCTTGTTCACGATAGAGCCTCGGGACAACTTGGGCATCATTTTGTTGCCAACTTTGTACCACAGCGTAAGGTAGTCAATGAGACAACAGTTATTTTTGTTTGAGAAGAGTAAAAGTAACTTATAGATCTTTGGGAGTTTGGCAGCCATGGTATTATTTATTGGATTCCGAACTTAACCACAGTCTTAATCAGTGATATTAAGAACAAGTTTCTGGATGAGGGATTAACAATTTAGAGAGAGAGAGAGAGAGAGATAATGTAAATATAATCTAACAGGAGAGACTCGACAACAGGACATGGGAATGTTATATAGATTAATTATATGAGATAGATGGTCTTGGTTAATACTTTATAGAAAACGGAAGCACTGGAGACTTCAGGATTTTAGTGGCTGACTCAATGGCCTGAAATTAATATTTTTGTGATAATAAAAATAATGATGTTGAGATATTACTATTACAAAAATACCATGATACTATTTTTCTGCCACTGCTTCTTCTGATGATAATGATACAATAATTAAGAATGTTACGATTAAAAAGCTATTATTAAAAATAAATAAAATTGATCCCTTTTACATCACTTCTTGATGATGATATTCAGCTACAGTGACTCAGAGGGTGTCAAGTGTGTGGCAGTAGGTGTGTAGGGTGAGGGAGTGACCCGTGGCATACAGGGCGTCAGGTGTGTAGGAGTGAGGAGGCAAGAGATGTGTAGGAGTGAAGTGACGGGTGTGCAGGAGTGATGAGGTTGGGGTGTGTAGGAGTAAGGGATAACAGGTGTATAGGAGTGAAGGAATACCAGGATTTGTGGGACTTAGGAACTATCAGGTGTGTAGGCGAGAGATATCAGGTGTGTAAAAGGGACAGACAGCAGGTATGTTGGAGAGAGATAGCAGGTGTGCAGGAGAGGGATAGCAGGTGTGTAGGAGAGGGATAGCAGGTGTGTAGGAGACGGATAGCAGGTGTGTAGTAGTAAGGGGACAGCAGGTATGGGAAGGTTAATTAATAAAGTATGTTGGTAGTTCCCATTAGGAGAGATCAGCCATTGTTCCTTCTGTCGATGGCTTTGTCTATGAAAGGTTATTGTTGGTGGTGGAAGGAAGACGGGGTGTGGAGGGATGGCGGGGTGTGGAGGGATGTGGAAAGAAGACGGGGTGTGGAGGGATGTGGTAGGAAGACGGGGTGTGGAGGGATGTGGTAGGAAGACGGGGTGTGGGGGGAAGACGGGGTGTGGAGGGAAGACGGGATGTGGAGGGAAGACGGGGTGTGGAGGGAAGACGGGGTGTGGAGGGAAGACGAGGTGTGGAGGGAAGACGGGATGTGGAGGGATGTGGAAGGAAGACGGGGTGTGGAGTGATGTGGAAGGAAGACGGGGTGTGGAGAGATGTGGAAGGAAAACGGGGTGTGGAGAGATGTGGAAGGAAGACGGGGTGTGGAGAGATGTGGAAGGAAGACGGGGTGTGGAGGGATGTGGAAGGAAGACGGGGTGTGGAGGGATGATTGGATGTGGAGGGAAGACGGGGTGTGGAGGGAAGACGGGATGTGGAAGGAAGACGGGGTGTGGAGGGATGTGGAAGGAAGACGGGGTGTGGAGGGATGTGGAAGGAAGACGGGGTGTGGAGGGATGTGGAAGGAAGACGGGGTGTGGAGGGATGTGGAAGGAAAACAGGGTGTGGAGGGATGGCGGGATGTGGAGGGATGACGGGATGTGGAGGGAAGACGGGATGTGGAGGGAAGACGGGGTGTGGAGGGATGTGGAAGGAAGACGGGGTGTGGAGGGATGTGGAAGGAAAACAGGGTGTGGAGGGATGGCGGGATGTGGAGGGATGACGGGATGTGGAGGGAAGACGGGATGTGGAGGGAAGACGGGGTGTGGAGGGATGTGGAAGGAAGACGGGGTGTGGAGGGATGTGGAAGGAAGACGGGGTGTGGAGGGAAGACGGGGTGTGGAGGGAAGACGGGGTGTGGAGGGAAGACGGGATGTGGAGGGAAGACGGGATGTGGAGGGAGGATGGGATGTGGAGGGATGTGGAAGGAAGACGGGGTGTGGAGGGAAGACGGGGTGTGGAGGGAAGACGGGATGTGGAGGGAAGACGGGGTGTGGAGGGATGTGGTAGGAAGACGGGGTGTGGAGGGAAGACGGGGTGTGGAGGGAAGACGGGATGTGGAGGGAAGACGGGGTGTGGAGGGATGTGGAAGGAAGACGGGGTGTGGAGGGATGTGGAAGGAAGACGGGGTGTGGAGGGATGTGGAAGGAAGACGGGGTGTGGAGGGATGTGGAAGGAAGATGGGGTGTGGAGGGATGTGGAAGGAAGACGGGGTGTGGAAGGGAAGACGGGATGTGGAGGGAAGACGGGATGGGGAGGGATGATTGGATGTGGAGGGAAGACGGGGTGTGGAGGGATGAGAGGGTGCAGAAGGAAGGCGGTGTGGAGGGGAGGAGGGACTGCAAGGAAGGATGGAGATGAGGGAGGAAATGGAGGGAGGGTTAGAGGTAGGGGGATATAATAAAGGAAATGGATGGAGGAATTAGAGGGCAGGTAACAAGAAGGGAGTGGAGGGAAGGACGAATATGTGATAAAGATTATGTCAGGGAGGGAATGAAAGGGAGGAAACATGATGAGGAAGTGGGCGTCAGATAACCCCAACAGATGGTCTAAATTATGTCCTTGTAATACACCACCATTGAATCCTTCAGATGGCTTTTATGTCTGGTAAAATAATTAATGTAACTTAAGGTCCGTCCAAGACATATGGCTCGATCTTGATGGTGCAAGTGGACACAAATAAGAAAGTTCTTCTTTTGGGATTGGCGCTTTTTAATACTTTACACACACACACACCGTAGCTATTCACTTTCTCACGTGAGTCTGAAAACGTTAAATTCGAGAGAAAATGAGAAAATTTGAGGAAGGAGAGAGAAAGAGACATTAAAGAAAATGGCTGGGGAGGAAAGAAGCCTTTATGTATAACTTGGGTAGAGTTGGTTAAGGTGTGTTTCAGGCTTGTACCCTCAGTAATGTTTATTTTCTTGAAGATTTCCACTGACACGTGATTTAATGCATACAATTTTAATAAACTACTTTGAATTTAGTTTGTAGTCTTGGTGCCTGAGGTAGTTCGGTGAATTTACAGAGAACATTATTGAAGTATGTTTTAATTTAGCAGGAAGGAACCAACAAGTACTGCCAGGCTTGACTGTACTGTACTGTATATCGCGGAGTGGTTTGTCATTTTGCCAAAGGGTACTGTTGTTACACTCAACAGTAGTCAACAAGTGCGTGCGGTAAGATGAATTTACAGGGATAAAACAAAACATGTCTTATAGTAACCTAAAGTCCCAGTTCCTATGTACAACTGCAATTATCTCCATTAACTGAAATAAAAACAAAAACTGAAGAAAAATGACCAAGAATTGGTATTTGGTTTCCTTATGCCGCAATTGAAGGCTTCCTTTCCTTTCATGATTGTTGTGAGGTCAGTAAAGGACGGCACAGGGCTGGCTAATACAGTTCAGCTTGTGGGAGTGGTGACTTTTTAATAGTCTTCACCAACATGATTCAATACAGGATTTAGAATGTTTACAGTCTATATCTTATATACATTGTATACACAAAATTTACTTACAAATATGATAAATAAGTCAATAAAAGGTAAATCTAAAGACGATAAAGTGTTATCTATAATATAATTCAATAAAGAGTATTAATAAACGTATTTAATTTTCTCATTATGGAATTTATATTTTTATATTCACAGTTTTATTCAATGTATACTGTTTGGTATTGGCATCAATGACACTTAATCCCTTGAAAATAAAGGAAAATAAAATAATATATTTGTCGTTTATAAAAAACGATAATATTATTGCATCTTTTTCTTGTTTTTACGCCTTCCTGCCAACCATCAACTATTGTTCTTCTCCCGTGAGGGTGTTAGAATGTTAGATCTGGTGAGAGAGGTTAAGTGCACGGTGCATGAGTGAGGCGAGGTGGGGTGGTGTGTTTGGCTGATGTTGCTCCATGTCTTCTTGTGATGTGTGTGTGTGTGTGTGGGGAGGGGTAACGTGTTGGCCGTTGGGTTTCCTGTCATACAGTGTGTGATATTTTTCACATAATGTGGTTGGCAGCGCTACAAACATGTTCCACGGGAAAATTAATACAAGTAGAATAGAGGGGAAGATGGACACAACGGTGAAGTTAATCATAAACTCGTTCCCCTGTTATACTGTACTGTACCGTATATATACTATATAGGTAAGGTAGCATGTCCAGCACCCTCCATGGGTAGTGTTGGACTGACAGTCATGACTCGCTTATCGGGCAGCCATGGAAGAGATTTTTGGGACGAACATTTCTATTTAAATCAATATTAATGCCAATTAAGACTATGATCGAATTTAGAAAAAAATATTGCTTGAAATATTATTGATACATACAAGAGGAGAGTTAATTATATGTACTAGAGCGAACAAGACTAGAAAATGGAGTGTGACGTCACGTTATCTATCCACTTTTTAATTGTAGTGAACAAATCCGTTGTGGCGGCGTCTTTCTGCCTTATTTGAGAGTCTCTTTTCTTATAATTGTCTCAGTTGTGGTTAAGTATGTTACTTTTTTACTTTTACTTTAATCCTCTTCACCAATGATCGGCTCGTTAGCCGCTTGGGCAATCGGTCACGTCTTTGTTACTTTTCTGTTTTCTTTTATCCTCTTCACCAAATGATCGCCTCGTTAGCCGCTTGGATGATCGGTCACGTCTCTGTTACGCACTGTTGGCTTACAGAATTTTATAATTATCGAATTAACCTCACTAACATTACTAAGTGTGTTGTAGCTACTGTTATGTTTCTCTCACGTTGACATTGGAATTACTGCAACAGTTACTATTGCATTACGTTATCAATAATTCTACGACGTTTGTTGTAAAACCTTCCATTTATTATAGGAAATTCGATCGTGAAATTCAATTGTATACTTACTAAGATTAAATTCTAGCCGCAAAGTTTTCTCCTAGAATGTGCGCCAAGTAATTACTGTATGTATACGTCTGGGTATACTTAGAATATTGGAACCTGATCGTTTGCTTTCATTTTCTGTTGACTTGAGGAGTAACTACGTAAAACTACTGTAGAGGTACAATTTACAGCATAGTAATGTGTTATATATTGTAATCGTCCGGCTGGTTCTAAAGTGCTTTGGTCTGATCGTTATGGTTTTGTTTTCCTTTAATGTTATAACAGTAAACCAAGGAGGTAACGGTAACCAGCTGATCACCTGAAGATAAGCACCTCATCTTCACCATCACCAGGACCACACATTCAGGAAACTGGGGAAACTATCAACCTCTCCTCGAC
Organism: Homarus gammarus; assembly: GCA_958450375.1. Lineage (NCBI taxonomy): Eukaryota > Metazoa > Arthropoda > Malacostraca > Decapoda > Nephropidae > Homarus > Homarus gammarus. Next base: position 241,981 of record CAUDMG010000786.1, on the reverse strand, counting down.
CTGAGAGCAGAGGCAGGAGATAAAGTGTTTGATGAATACTGTAAAAAGTGTTCCAAAACACTACCTATCGCTCCAACACCATACAAAATGAACTTAAAAAATATTTGCGGCCAAATTACTCGGAAAGAAATCATGGAGGAGATAAGAGTGGATGGTGGACTGGTGGCATATTGCTGTGCTGGCAGATGAGGCTAGTGATGAAAGCCATACTGTACTGAGCAGCTGCCCTCGGTCCTGAAATCTGTTTATGGCAACGGACCGATCAAGGAGGAGTTTATGGGGTATTACGAATACTAGTCAGTTTCAAGAGAGGCCTCTGCAAACATAATAAAAGCAGTAGTCTGTGACCTTGGACTACAAGGGGTATGTTGGCTAAGGTTATATATGATGGGGCAGGGATTATGGCGGGGCCTTATAAAGTTGCTGATGCAAGGATCAAGGCAAATATTTTCATTGTGTAATCCATAAGCTGCACCTGTGTGTGATGAGCTCCTGCAGAAACACAATGGACACCTTGGGATATTTGTCAAGGTTTTTCAGCCCCTCACCAAAACGCCAGAACCTCCTTGAAGGTAAAGTGCAGGAGCTGTGTTTAGTGTCCAAGAGAGAAATTACTGGACGTCTGTGTCACGAGGTGGAAAAGCCGCTTAAATGCCATTGAGGTCTTCCTAGATAAACCTAGACGGAGCAGAACTCATCCTTTACAACAACCATTGCAGATCCTGGAACTTTGGCTTTAAATCAAATGCGAACGGACTAGTTCATGTAATAGCCACTTTTCAGTTTATCTTTACTGACACTCGGGAGAGGCTCTGGGTATGTTGAAGGGATTAACAACTATAGTAAGCTCCAGACCAAGGCAACTAATATCATGGGGACCTGCCGGGATATACATACTGTAGCTGATACAGTAACGACGATACAGAGAAATGGGGAGAACACTCAAAAGCAGATTTACAGTTAAGCAGTTGACCGTGTTGCCACTCAGTGTGCCATTAGACACCTTCAGGACCTGCAGTCACCAAAAGAACTAACGCACCAGCCACCACCACCACCCCAACCTATACTACGTAGTTAGTGTTACCATACCGTTCGTGAACCACTTGAGCCAGGAACTTCAGACCAGCTTTTATGACGGACAGCAGGACGTGGTTCAGGAGGGCAGCCTTCCCTGAGATTATATAAAAAAAGCTTCTTGATTGGGAAACTTTCTTTCTGGCACTTTTGCAAAATACACAAAGACCTACTGTACTTCCCAACTACCAGACGCTGGATGCACAACTTCGACTGTGGGACCAAAAAGTAACCAAATGGTCCCGAGAGAGGGACTCCTCCCCATCACAACTGCTGAAACATTATCTATGGGTGACCCCCTTTATGTACGGCAACATTTTCAGATAATACACCTGTCACCAAGTGTTGTATGTGTGCCCCCGGTCACCAAGTGTTGTATGTGTGCTCCCTGTCACCAAGTGTTGTATGTGTGCTCCCTGTCACCAAGTGTTGTGTGTGCCCCCAGTCACCAAGTGTTGTGTGTGCTCCCTGTCACCAAGTGTTGTATGTGCTCCCTGTCACCAAGTGTTGCATGAGCTCCCTGTCACCAAGTGTTGTGTGTGCTCCCTGTCACCAAGTGTTTTATGTGCTCCCTGTCACCACATCCTAATATAAAAGGTATTTCTGAGCTGAAGAGAGTGAAAACTTACCCCTTAACACCGTGGACCAGGACAGACACACTGGCCTGGCACTGCTCTATGTTCATTATTACAGGGAAGTGGATGTGGTCGGGAAGAGAGTTAGTTGTTCAGGTACACCCCAGAAGAGTGACACCGAATAGTTAAATACAGTAGGTATGACTCCTGACCTCTGTAATTTTAGTAAATAGACAAAAATATACTGTAAATCGGGGTTTCGAAATAAAAATAAAAGTTTACGGTGATATGAATGTTTAATTGTAATATATGGAAAATATATACAAAGTTAATAAGATAACTACAGATTAATTGCATGTCATCAGGTATTAAATTTGATTAATTAAATAACTTTTATGTCAATAAGCTTTATTTATGTCAATAAGCGTTAGGTGAAATAAGTTTGAGTTTTTAATGTTCAGCTGAAATAAGCTGGGGTGTTTAATCTTCAGGTGAAATAAGTTGGGGTGTCTAATCTTCACGTGCTTAATGGCAGATTCGGTAGTTCAAATTATCACTCCACTGTGCTTGGTTAAGACTCTAGCCTGCCAACTACCAGATCCTAGTCTATAAAATTTTTATGTCTATCGGATTTTTGATGGTCGTTATCGACTCTGACTGGTGGAAATGTTGTGGTGGTGTGACGTAGGTGGTGACGTCACTTGACACCGCCCCCTTTCCCACTATAAGAGTTGATCCACGTGTGAGAGACACTCAGTGCGCCGCCGGCAGTATTGAGGGTGAGGTGAATCACGTCGTGGCCCAGAAGTGTTATCCTCTGTTGGTGAACGCCTAGTATTCTAAATAAAACTTATTAATGAATATCAAGTCTTTGAAAAGTAAGTTAACATAAGAGATAATTCTCTAAAGCATTTATTGTTGATACTTGATATGAAAGATTTCTTGTCTTAACGTCTTTTTGTAAAACTTTAAGGGAAGGCGGCGAAATATGGATTTGTAAGTACCATATAAGTAATTCGTAAAGTGAAACAGGACCATGGACAAATCTCAGACAAAATAAAGAGAGACCGAATCATGTATTTCCGTTCGTGTACAGAAACATAGAAAATAGTTGTTCAGTAATGCATGTGAGTCAATTATGTTACCTTCACCAATAATTTCTTAAAGTTATATCGCGAACACTTACACTATTAGGTGATCAGTAATACCAGGTAACAATATATTATACTCTGTGACGACGCTTGTGTTTTGTTTTTAGGATGATGTGTTTCTCTCAGTGTGTTTAGTTACCAAAAATACGTGTTTAAAGGCCTTAGTTGTTGAGGTGTTGTAATATATTATAACCAGACCTTATAGTTGTTGAGGTGTTGTAATACATTATAACAACACCAAGACATTATAGTTGGTGAGGTGTTGTAATACATTATAACAACAACAACAAGACCTTATAGTTGGTGAGGTGTTGTAATACATTATAATATCAACAACAAGACCTTATAGTTGTTGAGGTGTTGTAATACATTATAACAACAAGACCTTATAGTTGTTGAGGTGTTGTAATACATTATAACAACAACAACAAGACCTTATAGTTGTTGAGGTGTTGTAATACATTATAACATCAACAACAAGACCTTATAGTTGTTGAGGTGTTGTAATACATTATAACAACAAGACCTTATAGTTGTTGAGGTGTTGTAATACATTATAACATCAACAACACCTTATAGTTGTTGAGGTGTTGTAATACATTATAACATCAACAACAAGACCCTGTAGTTGTTGAGGTGTTGTAATACATTATAACAACAAGACCTTATAGTTGTTGAGGTGTTGTAATACATTATAACATCAACAACAAGACCTTATAGTTGTTGAGGTGTTGTAATACATTATAACATCAACAACAAGACCTTATAGTTGTTGAGGTGTTGTAATACATTATAACAACAAGACCCTGTAGTTGTTGAGGTGTTGTAATACATTATAACAACAAGACCTTATAGTTGTTGAGGTGTTGTAATACATTATAACAACAACTAGACCTTATAGTTGTTGAGGTGTTGTAATACATTATAACATCAACAGCAAGACTTATAGTTGTTGAGGTGTTGTAATACATTATAACAACAAGACCCTGTAGTTGTTGAGGTGTTGTAATACATTATAACATCAACAACACCTTATAGTTGTTGAGGTGTTGTAATACATTATAACATCAACAACACCTTATAGTTGTTGAGGTGTTGTAATACATTATAACATCAACAACACCTTATAGTTGTTGAGGTGTTGTAATACATTATAACATCAACAACAAGACCCTGTAGTTGTTGAGGTGTTGTAATACATTATAACAACAACAACAAAACCTTATAGTTGTTGAGGTGTTGTAATACATTGTAACAACAACAACAACACCTTATAGTTGTTGAGGTGTTGTAATACATTATAACATCAACAACAAGACCTTATAGTTGTTGAGGTGTTGTAATACATTATAACATCAACAACAAGACCTTATAGTTGTTGAGGTGTTGTAATACATTATAACAACAAGACCCTGTAGTTGTTGAGGTGTTGTAATACATTATAACAACAAGACCTTATAGTTGTTGAGGTGTTGTAATACATTATAACAACAACTAGACCTTATAGTTGTTGAGGTGTTGTAATACATTATAACATCAACAGCAAGACTTATAGTTGTTGAGGTGTTGTAATACATTATAACAACAAGACCCTGTAGTTGTTGAGGTGTTGTAATACATTATAACATCAACAACACCTTATAGTTGTTGAGGTGTTGTAATACATTATAACATCAACAACACCTTATAGTTGTTGAGGTGTTGTAATACATTATAACATCAACAACACCTTATAGTTGTTGAGGTGTTGTAATACATTATAACATCAACAACAAGACCCTGTAGTTGTTGAGGTGTTGTAATACATTATAACAACAACAACAAAACCTTATAGTTGTTGAGGTGTTGTAATACATTGTAACAACAACAACAACACCTTATAGTTGTTGAGGTGTTGTAATACATTATAACAACACCAACAAGACCTTATAGTTGTTGAGGTGTTGTTATACATTATAACAACAACAACAAGACCTTATAGTTGTTGAGGTGTTGTAATACATTATAACATCAACAATAAGACCCTGTAGTTGTTGAGGTGTTGTAATACATTATAACAACAACAACAACACCTTATAGTTGTTGAGGTGTTGTAATACATTATAACAACAACAACAAGACCTTATAGTTGTTGAGGTGTTGTAATACATTATAACATCAACAACAAGACCCTGTAGTTGTTGAGGTGTTGTAATACATTATAACATCAAGAAGACCTTATAGTTGTTGAGGTGTTGTAATACATTATAACATCAACAACAAGACCCTGTAGTTGTTGAGGTGTTGTAATACATTATAACATCAACAACACCTTATAGTTGTTGAGGTGTAATACATTATAACATCAACAACAAGACCTTATAGTTGTTGAGGTGTTGTAATACATTATAACATCAACAACAAGACCTTATAGTTGTTGAGGTGTTGTAATACATTATAACATCAACAACACCTTATAGTTGTTGAGGTGTTGTAATACATTATAACATTAACAACAAGACCTTATAGTTGTTGAGGTGTTGTAATACATTATAACAACAACAACAAGACCTTATAGTTGTTGAGGTGTTGTAATACATTATAACATCAACAACAAGACCCTGTAGTTGTTGAGGTGTTGTAATACATTGTAACAACAACAACAACACCTTATAGTTGTTGAGGTGTTGTAATACATTATAACAACACCAACAAGACCTTATAGTTGTTGAGGTGTTGTAATACATTATAACAACAACAACAAGACCTTATAGTTGTTGAGGTGTTGTAATACATTATAACATCAACAACAAGACCCTGTAGTTGTTGAGGTGTTGTAATACATTATAACATCAACAACAAGACCTTATAGTTGTTGAGGTGTTGTAATACATTATAACATCAACAAGACCTTATAGTTGTTGAGGTGTTGTAATGCATTATAACAACAAGACCTTATAGTTGTTGAGGTGTTGTAATACATTATAACATCAACAACAAGACCTTATAGTTGTTGAGGTGTTGTAATACATTATAACAACAACAACAAGACCTTATAGTTGTTGAGGTGTTGTAATACATTATAACATCAACAAGACCTTATAGTTGTTACTGGGCTTCAACACCTAAAGCACCTCTTCTTGATCAGTAGCTCAACGCTTTACGAGAGGGACACTTGTGGGGAGACTGACTTATAAATAGAATCACTAATAAGACCACTGTAATGTCACGTTAATGAATAGGATCAAAATATTCTTCTAATTAATGGTTGAGTTGGTGTTTTTGTCTATTGAAAGAGTTATGATAATCCGCTGGTTTGTAATAATGCGTAAATGCCACAATTCACACCTGGTCGACCCGGCTGTGAGAGGGTACCTTAATTTATAGATGGGATAAGATGGCAGTCAGGTACAGTGTCGACCAGTCTTGTTTTGCGCTCTGTAACAACACTGCCCCACATTTGTCGTCACGCTCATGGGACCCACTTTTAAAACTGCCAGACAGCAAAACACCAGAACGACCAGTCTAGCCGTATAAGTTGTTCAATTGACACTTGAAATATTGTCATGAATAATGTATTTGGTAATATAAATAGGCGCCATTTATTCCATTTTATTGATTAGAAATAGTATACAAAAATGTGCGTGGGAGAGAGAGAGAGAGAGTTGAAAATGTAATGTTTGATTTAATTATTATCGTAGGTCACATAACAGTTTATGCCCCCCCAAAAAATTCTTGTATTAATATTTCTTTTTCCATCTATTATAAAAGTAACTATCGACCAGTTGATTTAGAGAAGAGTATTTCTCTTGATGTTTTTTATTACATGATTTATAAGTATAGGAAGGGAGAACTTTTATAAGGTGGCTCACGTGTAGGTTAGGAGCCCCAGCTTATTTCACCTGATGATTAAGGACGCTAATGATAAATGGGGGGATTAGGTAGGTGTTAGGTTAGATTAGTGTTAGGGGAATTAATCAGCAGTTGAAACAAGCTAGATTGAGGGATCCATGGTATAAGGATGTCTGTACGAGTCGAGGGATCCATGGTATAAGGATGTCTGTATGAGTCGAGGGATCCATGGTATAAGGATGTCTGTAAGAGTCGAGAGATCCATGGTATAAGGATGTCTGTATGAGTCGAGGGATCCATGGTATAAGGATGTCTGTATGAGTCGAGGGATCCATGGTATAAGGATGTCTGTATGAGTCGAGAGATCCATGGTAAAAGGATGTCTGTATGAGTCGAGGGATCCATGGTATAAGGATGTCTGTATGAGTCGAGGGATCCATGGTATAAGGATGTCTGTATGAGTCGAGAGATCCATGGTAAAAGGATGTCTGTATGAGTCGAGGGATCCGTGGTATAAGGATGTCTGTATGAGTCGAGGGATCCGTGGTATAAGGATGTCTGTATGAGTCGAGGGATCCATGGTATAAGGATGTCTGTATGAGTCGAGAGATTCATGGTATAAGGATGTCTGTATGAGTCGAGAGATCCATGGTATAAGGATGTCTGTATGAGTCGAGGGATCCATGGTATAAGGATGTCTGTATGAGTCGAGGGATCCGTAGTATAAGGATGTCTGTATGGGTCGAGGGATCCATGGTATAAGGATGTCTGTATGAGTCGAGAGATTCATGGTATAAGGATGTCTGTATGAGTCGAGAGATCCATGGTATAAGGATGTCTGTATGAGTCGAGGGATCCATAGTATAAGGATGTCTGTATGAGTCGAGAGATTCATGGTATAAGGATGTCTGTATGAGTCGAGAGATCCATGGTATAAGGATGTCTGAGTCGAGAGATTCATAGTATAAGGATGTCTGTATGAGTCGAGAGATTCATGGTATAAGGATGTCTGTATGAGTCGAGAGATCCATGGTATAAGGATGTCTGAGTCGAGAGATTCATGGTATAAGGATGTCTGTATGAGTCGAGAGATCCATGGTATAAGGATGTCTGTATGAGTCGAGGGATCCATAGTATAAGGATGTCTGTATGAGTCGAGGGATCCATAGTATAAGGATGTCTGTATGAGTCGAGGGATCCATAGTATAAGGATGTCTGTATGAGTCGAGGGATCCATAGTATAAGGATGTCTGTATGAGTCGAGGGATCCATAGTATAAGGATGTCTGTATGAGTCGAGAGATTCATGGTATAAGGATGTCTGTATGAGTCGAGAGATCCATGGTATAAGGATGTCTGAGTCGAGAGATTCATAGTATAAGGATGTCTGTATGAGTCGAGAGATTCATGGTATAAGGATGTCTGTATGAGTCGAGAGATCCATGGTATAAGGATGTCTGAGTCGAGAGATTCATGGTATAAGGATGTCTGTATGAGTCGAGAGATCCATGGTATAAGGATGTCTGTATGAGTCGAGGGATCCATAGTATAAGGATGTCTGTATGAGTCGAGGGATCCATAGTATAAGGATGTCTGTATGAGTCGAGGGATCCATAGTATAAGGATGTCTGTATGAGTCGAGGGATCCATAGTATAAGGATGTCTGTATGAGTCGAGGGATCCATAGTATAAGGATGTCTGTATGAGTCGAGGGATCCATGGTATAAGGTATGAGGGAGCACTCAGCCCGTCCTCTCTCTCATGGCTCTTGTTGATTTTCACATTAATTTTGTTCTCCCTTCAACGGATCACGTGAAGATTAGCACCCCAATTTATATCATCCGGTCATTGAACACACACGCTAATCTAATGTGTGTGTGTGTGTGTGTGTGTTTTATCCTGTTGTCTCCCAGAGCCAAGATGTCAACACACGCTCTTGGCTTCGTTTTGTTGCCGTTCATTAACCATTACTATAACATCTTCAGTAACTACTCGACGGCAAGCTCTTTCTCTTTCTCTCTCAGTAAGATCCTTTCAAGCACTGGTCATCTCTGCAACACTTCTTTTCACGGATTACATGAGGATTAACCACCCTTAACCTCCCCCCCCCCCACCACCACCAGTTTATTTCATCTGTTGATTAACTCTCCCAATGCTGGTTGGAAGAGTTAGGTTAGGTTAGGTTGGTTAATTTTAAGGCGAAATAAGCTTGTGGTTTATCTTCAAGTGATTTTTATTTTTATTATTATTTTTTACATATCTCTCTCTCTCTCTCTCTCTCTCTCTCTCTCTCTCTCTCTCTCTCTCTCTCTCTCTCTCTCTCTTTTCATACTATTCTAGAGTAAGTCGTTTCTCTAGCTCCTAATGTACTTCCTCCTCTTGCATCCAGAGTCCAAGCTTGAAACTAATGTACAGTACAGTCATGCTCACCCCACGCTGTTCTCTGTATATACATGTACGTACTGTACAACCTTTTATCATATCCTCCCCACCACTGCTCTCTCATCACTCGTCATTCACATCCGAGTATCTGGCGCACCTCATTTACTTATCTCGTTGGAGTTTAAATTAACACTTTACTCCCGGATGTTGTTGCTATAATGAATTACTGTGCTTCAAAAACTAAGGTCTTGTTCTTGATGTTTTTAGTCCAGTCTTTCAAATGCTGAAACATTCATTCAAACTCGAATCTTTGAGCGCGAAACCTGATTTAGACCACAAGCTCTGAAGCGCCTCAAAAGGGCCACACTCGACAGGTAACGAAGAAGTCTTGACAACACTTGGGCACGCCTGAGGTGTGGTGAAGAGCCATAGAAAAACGAGTAGTGTCTTTGGCGACGCTCTCCTGTGTCAAGCTGGTGACGCTAATAAACCTCTTGCTGCTCTCACTTAACACAGTATATTTGAGAGAAACTACAGTACTGTATAATGGTTACTGTATCATAATGATTAAGTTGTACAGAACACCAAAAAGTGATCTATTTTTTTTTAGTGTTAGATGAAAGTGCAGACGAGTTATCTTCGGAGGACATTGAACTCAATTAATTAAATCACAGTTTGATGGACATAATAATGTATATTTTAATATGTTTTTGATATTCTTGATAATCTATTTATAGAAAAATGACTAATACTTTCATATTTTTATTTTAAGCAACAAACAAATGTCATCGAATAGGTTTTCAGGACAGTATCGTCAAGAATTAAACAGTATAGTATATAATATTCCTAATTAGAGACAGGAAAATTTATGCTTGAAAAAGGTAACGTCCAGTGGAAGAGAAATACCATAGTAGTGAACTTCTATATTAAGACTATACAGTATAACACCTTGAGGATTATTATAAACATGTGAACATTTATGAAGAAAGTGAACCATTTGTGACAACCAAGCCTTAAAAAACAAAACAAAAAACAAACATAATTTAAAAACGGTGAATATGTATGGTCTTGAAAATTGAAAAGATGTGAAAGTTTATAATTCAAGTGAAATTTTCAGTCGCATCCAGCCCCCGAGATCAACAAAGGAGTCATCATGGCCATCCTCAACTCGTGCTGCTGTTGGCGGTCTGTTCGTCGAGGGAGCTATGCCTGTGCCATCTACTCCCTGGTAAGTACTGTACTATGGACTATGTACTGTACTCACGCTGTAATCTGTGAATAATAGCCTTTTTTACTTGTTACTGTACCTGTGTCTGTTGTTTTATGGTTACGTGAATTTGATTATTGTCTTGTAAGTCAATTCAATTTCAATTGTTTATTCCTTGATAGAGGAAGCGGGATCCTAGTGCTGTCACTAGGTACCCCTGTACAATGACACCAGAAGCATCTGGCAAGTGTGAAAAGTATATACAGTATAAATATTATAAAGGGGCTTACTAAAGCCTAAGGAAGGAAGGATATTCCTTTAACACATAATCAATGTTATTTACAAAATATCTGGCCAGTATTGGGAGGATCATCGTGTCTCCGTCAGGGGGTCGTGGAGTGGTGGTCCAGCAGGCGTCACGGAAGCGTTGTGTGTGGGGACATCTTAGGAGGTAGTGAATAAGGGTGCGGCTGTCGGGTCTTCTGCATAACGCACAAGAGCGTTGCTCAGGGGATGCGGGGATACCAATCTCCCAAGCAAAGTCATACCCAATGATGATACGAGCAGCAATCACATTCCCCTTCCGCGACCCTTTCCCGTAGACGTACGAGAGGTCAGGAAGTTTACGGAGGACATCGTACCAGGTGGGCGGGGAGTCCAGGGGGATGGCTGCTTCCCGAGCTTCTCTCTGTTTGCGGCGGATTTGGGTCCTAATCTGTAAGAGTGTTCGAGGAACAACGTAGTCAGGTGTGGCCTTGTTGCAGCCAGTCTTGGCAAGGCCATCTGCTGCCTCATTCCCCAAGATACCGACATGACTGGGTATCCATAGGAATGTCACAGGACGGCCTGCATCCTGAAGTGTGGATGTTAACCCTCGTATTCGGAGGATGAGGTCCTTATTTTCCCCTGATCCAAATGCGATCTTGTAAGTCTTGTTTTTTCTGCTTTTTTGTTGTTTTCTACTTTTTTATGTTTGTTTTTGTTTCCGCATTTTTGTATTGTTTTCCGGTATATTTTGTGGGTTGCTGGATATAAGTCACCTTAGCATTATTTCAACTCATTATTAATCACCCTCACTCATACTTAACCTAACCTAAACTAACCTGCCTCTAACCTAAGATAATGTAGCCTAATTTACTCCTAGCCTAACCTAATCTGAACTTAACCTAACCTTAACCAATTCTGCCCTTAACCTAGCCTAACCTTATCTAATCTTATTATCTAACTCAATCTAATGCTATTACCTAACCTAACCTAACCCCTCATGTAGTGTTCGTGTGTTGAGTCATCTGGTGAAATATGCTGACGTGTCTCATCTTCACGTGATCCCAGTTGTATTATTTACTCGCTAATATACCATTTGGGTTTACAATTTTCCAGTGCGGTATTTTGTAGGTGGATATTACGTTTATAAATACGCCAAAAAATTGGCTAATTAGGACGATTTAGTGTCGATTTTTGCCCATTAGTTTTCGTCCTACTTTACTGAATTTACAAAGGGATGTTGTTCTGCTCGTTTCAGACTTTTACTTTTTCTATTTTATTTTTTTTAATATTTTCTTATTATAAAAATTTCCCAATGACTTTATTTTATTTTAAGGTGATAAGATAATGAGTGGGGAATGTAGTTTATTATTATTATTATTATTATTTTCATTTTTAGGAAATAGAGGTTCATGTAGGCTACGTGTTTAATTTTCTATTGGCTTTCTGACGATTTATACTGTGGCGTATTATACTGTGACGTATTATACTGCGACGCATTATACTGTGGCGTATTATACTGTGACGTATTATACTGCGACGTATTATACTATGACGTATTATACTGTGACGTATTATACTGCGACGCATTATACTATGACGTATTATACTGTGACGTATTATACTGCGACGTATTATACTATGACGTATTATACTGTGACGTATTATACTGTGACTTTATTTTACTCTTATGTTTTTTATTTAGTAATGTAACACGTCTTTTTGTACTCCACTGTAGTACTCCATTTGGTAACGTTCTCTGTAATGCCTATTATTATTTACATCTATTATCAGGCTAAGCAGATGGTAATTACTCGATTAAATCAGTATATAAAATAATTACAGGTAAGTTTATATATTGGTACATATTACATACAGGTCGCATTATCTGGACAATTATTTCTATAACTAATCTAACATGAATTATATAACATGTCTACCGTAATTCAAGTTTAAATTGCTGGTTTATGTTTTGTTATTTAATCATTTCATTGGTTAGTTTAGCCTGGTTTTTTTTTTTGGGGGGGGGGGGTGGTATAATCGTTGTGGGTGATGTGTGTCCAATCCAATATCGTACGACTGTTAGTTTTAGAGCCGTGATTATCGTAAATTCCCGTTTTTGTTTTGTTTTGAGACAAGAAATATGACTTGGGAAAATTGAAGGGATAACTGTGACAGATCCCCCGTGTGCTTTGAATAGAACACGATCGCTTATTCATTTATACTGGTTTTATACAGGTTAGAGTTTTGATCTACACTCGTGATAAACGTGAAGAGAGATGGAAAAAAAAAGAGTCGATCAGGTCAGTGAATAGTGAATAGATTAAAATAGATAAAATGAATAAAAATGAAAATTGTCAGGTGATTTTTAAATGGTCGTTCTTGATGGTGTTTCAGTATTAATCTGTGTTCCCAGAATTTGTCAAACGTGTATATTTTTTTTAGGTCATGTTGTGTAATCTAGATAAAGTTAGGTTGGGAATAATTACATGATGTATTTGTTAACGATACTCATGGTTGAAATCGACTTACTGTTTGTCATTGTTAGTATACATGCACTGTCTATGTATACCTGATTTGTTTATGTATACTGTATTCATTGTATACCTATATTGTCTCTATGCATATTGAATCACAAGAAAATTCTATGACGATTTTACTGAATATATAACTATCTATATTTATCTATCATCCATAGTACTGTAACATGGAGGGGAACACACACACACACACACACACACACACACACAAATTCACTCTCCCTCTCCTGAATTTCTGGATGAAGTACAAATGTTCCTCCTCTCTCCATGCGTTCTTCACCTTCATCGGACCTCACCACCTCCTCCTACACTCCCAGCTCCTCCTTCTTCCTCCTTCACTCCCAACGTCCTCCTCCTCCTCCACTACCAATTTCTTCCTCCTCTTACACGAACCGTCCTTAATAGTCTTGTTACAGCTTGTCCATGGACTACTTACCCCAAAGCGGGTTATATCACACAATACGTGAGAGGTGAGCAGTGAGAGCCTCCACCCCTACCCCCCTTAGAGAGCCTCCACCCCTACCCCCCTTAGAGAGCCTCCACCCCTACCCCCCTTAGAGAGCCTCCACCCCTACCCCCATTGCCCCCTTAGAGATCCTCCACCCTTACCCCCCATTACCTCCTTAGAGAGCCTCCACCCCTACCCCTTTACCCCCTATTACCCCCTTAGAGAGCCCCCCCTCCTCTCGAGTGAGCCATGACACCCCCCCCTCCCCCCACGCCCAATATCACCCCAGGGGCAGTGTCTATATTATTGTCTCTCCCGATAATTAATAGTTGCGGTTTGTGAGAGAGAGAGATAGATAGTTAGTGTTGTTGGTTTCAGGTTTCTAATTTTTGCGTCATTGGTGTTGTGTGTCTACCATTTGGTTTCTGGAAGTCGATTTCCTTTTTTTTTTCTTTTTCTTTTTCACGCCAAGCTCAAGCGATTGATGCCACGGGGTGAGTCTTTGTGTGATAATTTGACTTGATGCTCACTCTTTATCCCTTTTTTTCTTCTCTCTCGTTCTTTCTCCCTCGTTTTTCCCCTTTCTCCTCCTTTCTCTTTCTCTGTTTCTTCCTCTCTTTCTTTCTTCCTTTCTCAGCCTTCCTTCTCTCTGTCGTTTTTTCTCTCTACCTTTCTGTCCATCTCTCTCCGTTCCTTTCTCTCTCTCTTTCCCCCAACTTTCCTCACCAACAACCAGAGACCTGAGCTGATTGTCGTCCACCGGATTAGCTGATGTTGGAGCCTTGCAAGCTCATCTCCAAGGGCCCGTGTGTTGAATTTCTACCTCCCCTCCCCTCCCTTCCCTTTTCCGCCCCTCCCCGACTGTAGGTATGAGAACGTATCTAACTTAACCTAAACCTCTCTCCTCTCCCTCTTTCTCTCATCTCCCTCTTTCTCTCCTCTCCTCTCCTCTCCCTCTTTCTCTCCTCTCCCTCCTTCTCTCTCCTCCTCTCCTCACCTCTCGGACGCTACGGTGGTATTCTCCAAGACTCGCACGGTAAATTTCCCTATTGGTAGTTAGCGGTGTACTGTATATACTGTAGAGTTATTTAATTGGCTCGGGCAGGTCTTGACACTACAGCGGTTTCTCGAAGACTTAAATTTCACATATCGCCCCTAGTAGAGGTATTTAATTGACTCAGGTAATCTCTTAACACGTGCAGGGCTTCTCTTAAAAAGTTCAAATTAAGGAGATGTTGGAAAGCTGTTGAAGTTGTCACGCAAATGTAATATGATAGATGGTGTCAGCGTTATTTTTCACATACAGTACAGATATTTTCTCTGGCCTCCTCTCCTCTCCTCTCCTCTCCTCTCCTCTCCCTTCCCCTCTCCTTCCCTCCCTCCAGTGTGGATGGGAAAAATGAACCAACGACATTCTGAGATTTGAGGGGTTGAGGTTCTTGTGGTGTGGGTGGGAGGTTCTTGTGGTGTGGGTGGGAGGTTCTTGTGGTGTGGGTGGGAGGTTCTTGTGGTGTGGGTGGGAGGTTCTTGTGGTGTGGACGGGAGGTTCTTGTGGTGTGGGCGGGAGGGTCTTGTGGTGTGGGCGGGAGGGTCTTGTGGTGTGGGTGGGAGGTTCTTGTGGTGTGGGCGGGAGGTTCTTGTGGGGTGGGCGGGAGGTTCTTGTGGTGTGGGCGGGAGGGTCTTGTGGTGTGGGCGGGAGGTTCTTGTGGTGTGGGCGGGAGGTTCTTGTGGTGTGGGCGGGAGGTTCTTGTGGGGTGGGCGGGAGGTTCTTGTGGGGTGGGCGGGAGGTTCTTGTGGTGTGGGCGGGAGGTTCTTGTGGTGTGGGCGGGAGGTTCTTGTGGGGTGGGCGGGAGGTTCTTGTGGTGTGGGCGGGAGGTTCTTGTGGTGTGGGCGGGAGGGTCTTGTGGTGTGGGCGGGAGGTTCTTGTGGTGTGGGCGGGAGGGTCTTGTGGTATGGGCGGGAGGTTCTTGTGGTGTGGGCGGGAGGTTCTTGTGGTGTGGGCGGGAGGGTCTTGTGGTATGGGCGGGAGGTTCTTGTGGTGTGGGCGGGAGGTTCTTGTGGTGTGGGCGGGAGGTTCTTGTGGTGTGGGCGGGAGGTTCTTGTGGTGTGGGCGGGAGGGTCTTGTGGTATGGGCGGGAGGTTCTTGTGGTGTGGGTGGGAGGTTCTTGTGGTGTGGGCGGGAGGGTCTTATGGTATGGGCGGGAGGTTCTTGTGGTGTGGGTGGGAGGTTCTTGTGGTGTGGGCGGGAGGGTCTTGTGGTGTGGGCGGGAGGGTCTTGTGGTATGGGTGGGAGGTTCTTGTGGTGTGGGCGGGAGGGTCTTGTGGTATGGGTGGGAGGTTCTTGTGGGGTGGGCGGGAGGTTCTTGTGGTATGGGTGGGAGGTTCTTGTGGTGTGGGCGGGAGGTTCTTGTGGTGTGGGCGGGAGGGTCTTGTGGTGTGGGTGGGAGGGTCTTGTGGTATGGGCGGGAGGTTCTTGTGGTGTGGGCGGGAGGTTCTTGTGGTGTGGGCGGGAGGGTCTTGTGGTATGGGTGGGAGGTTCTTGTGCAGAAGGAAAAGAGAAGGAGGGTAGAGAAGGAAAAAAGGGGAGGGAGAGTAGAAAAGGAGGAGGGAAGGTATGGAGAGAGGGAAGATGTGAGGTGTGAAAGGATAGAAAGAGAGGAAAGAAAGGAGGGTGGGAGGGAAGTAATTACACCTGTACTGCACCTGTAATTACACCTGTACTGTACCTGCTGTACCTGTAATTACACCTGTACTGTACCTGTATTTGCACCAGTACCCGCGCCTTTACCTATGTTATTTCCTGTACTTGCACCTATACCTGTGATTGATTCTATACCTGTATCTGCACTTGTACCTGCGCCTTCACCTGTGATACCCTGCTTCCGAAGATATACACAAATACGCCTTGAATAAGATGACTGTAGATCACTCAATTACCAAGGTGTTATATCAAAGACCCAATTAACCCCCAACTGAGTTTATTAATGAACATGTGTGTGCGTGTGCTTGAGAGAGAGAGAGAGAGAGAGAGAGAGAGAGAGAGAGAGAGAGAGAGAGAGAGAGAGAGAGAGAGAGAGAGGCTGCGGCTGCCAAAGGCTGAAACTACACAAACCAGATAGATTAAAAATGGCTACATTGAAAGTGAGTTATTTATCAAATAGTTTCGGAACAAAAAAGAAGAGGGAACTTGGGATGAACATAATTATTAGTTGAATAGTTTTCACAGTGGTTGGTCTTAGTAGTAATGACAGCTGTGGTGTACAGCTAGATGTGGACGAGAATCAATTCCGAGGTGGTTGGTGTCGTTAGTGAGGACGGTGATGCTGCTCGGTCCCAAACTGACAGCTGGAGACCAGATGGTGATCACACAGCTGAGACGACCAGTATACTGAGTGCCTCTTGATGAGTGGATGATAGTAGCAACACTGTGGGTGTGGTAGTGGAGGTACAGTAGGGCCCCTCAGAGCCTAGCTGTAGAGGCAGGTTTGTGGTGTGGGCCTCCAGTGTCCCTCACAGCGTACCGTAGTCCTGTATATTATCTCTTAGTTGGTCTAGGGACAGTTGGATACCTTTAAATATCGCTGTTCATAATATACTGTACTACTACCAATACAATATTGTCATCAGAACCTCAGTTGCTTATAAGGTGTCGGTTTACGCACTTATAGTGTCGGTGGCTAGCATTATCAGTCATTGAAGGATGTAATGTATTGTGGACCCCTAAGGGCGGTGGCCCGGGACAAATTGCTCCAGCTGCCCCATTTCAGGGAGCCCTGAGTGGAGGCTAGGGTCGTTTCCCATGAGGGGAGACGTGCTGCTGTACTCAGCTCTGTAGGCTATTGTGAGGACTCGGGGATAACTAGTTAAGGTCTATGTCTGTTTGTTTGTCTGTCTTGTTTTGGTGTGTGTGTGTGTGTGTGTGTGTGTGTGTGTGTGTGTGTGTGTGTGTGTGATACCACCCTAACGTTACCTTGGGGGGTTAGGTTAAGTAATGATGAGTTCGGTAAGACACTTAAGTTAACCCTAAGGGACAGGTATTTCTCTCACCTTAATATAATCGTCTTGTGTTAGCCAGAATAAAGTACCTACGTGTGCTGCTGCCCTCTGAAGGGTTAAGTTGGGTTAGATAAAGTTAGACTGTATAAGGTTAAGTTATGCTTGGGTGGGGAAGGTTATGTTAGTTAAAGTTAGGTTTAAGTTTGGTCAGATTAGGTCTAAGTTTGGTTAGATTAGCTGTAAGTTTAGTTAGGGTATGTATGTTATGGTATGGTAAGTTAGGTTAAGTTCGAGTTAGCTTAAGTTGGGGTAGTTCAAGTTAGGTTAGGTTAGCGTGGTTAGTCTTCATGTCAAATAAACTGGGGTGTCTAATCTTCAGGTGATCCTTGTAAGAGTTCACACTGACTTGTTCTAAAAATACCATCACATGAGGCACTAACAAGACCTCGGCTCCTCCCTTAATGGTGTCGTATGGGTTAATGATCTCAAATAGAGGTTAATGGTGTCTCGAGGCTAATGGTATCAAAATAGGTTAATGGTGTCTGGAGGTTAATAGTGTCAGGAAGGGATAATGGTGTCGGGGTTCATTGGTGTCTAATGATTTGATTAGTGTAATTGGTAGGCTGGTAAATTACGTTTACTGGTGTAATTGATGGTTAATGTTACCTTATGGTTAATGAGTGTGTGGTGAAGTTGATGAAAAAAAGGTTATTATGAAGATTAGCACAACAGCTTATTTCACATGGTGATTAAACACCCTAACTTAACCTAACCTAACAACACATCACCCTCCCTCCCCTCACCTCACCCTCCCTCCCTCCCTCCCCTCACCCTACCTCCCTCCCCTCACCCTCCCTCCCTCCTCTCCCCTTACCCTCCCTCCCTCCCCTCACCCTCCCTCCCCTCTCCCTCCCTTCCTCCCTCCCCTCCCCTCACCCTCCCTCCCTCCCTCACCTCGCCTCCTCCTCCCTCCCTCCCTCCCTCCCTCCCTCCCTCCCTCCCCTCACCCTCCCTCCCTCCCCTCACATCACATGACCCTCCCTCACCTCATCCTCCCTCCCTCCCCTCACCCTCCCTCCCTCCTCTCACATCACATCACCCTCTCTCCCCTCACCTCGCCCTCCCTCACCTCACATCACCCTCCCTCCCTCACCTCACCTCATCCTCCCTCCCTCCCCTCACATCACATCACCCTCCCTCCCCTCACCTCGCCCTCCCTCACCTCACCTCACCCTCCCTCCCTCCCCTCACATCACATCACCCTCCCCTCACCTCGCCCTCCCTCACCTCACATCACCCTCCCTCCCCTCACCCTCTTCCACCCTCCCCTTCCTCCCCTCCCATTTCATTTATCATCATTCTATTTACTCACAGTGGCTACTATTCACAATATGTCTACTGTGTTGGTATAATGTTTCACCTATAAATAATAATAAACTGTAAATAAGAAAATAACATATAGTATCTTGTTTGGTTAAGTTAAATTTAGTTAGGTTAGGTTAGGATTGGTTTAATTGGGTTAGGTTAAATTAGATTTGGTTTGGGTTGATTTGGTTAATTTAGCTTTGGTTTGGTTAGGTTAGGTTAAGTTAGGATTGGTTTAGTTCGGTAGGGTTAGGTTAAATTAGATTAGGTTTGGGTTGATTTGGTAAGTTTAGGTTAGTTTAGGTTTGGTTAGGTTAAGTTTGAACATCCTGGCCATACAGTGTGTAACATCTATAGAGAGGACAAAGGGAAAATTCAATTAAATGGGACCACACGAGTATAAACATAATGGGAATGGAAGCAGGAATACATACGGAATGGGTATTGAAATAAGAATATAGACGGAATGGGAATGAAAACAGGAATATAGACGGAATGGGAATGGAAACAGGAATATCGACGGAATGGGAATGAAAACAGGCTTGTAGACGGGATGAGAATTAAAACGAATATAGACGGAATGGGAATGGGAACATGAATATAGACGGAATGGGAACAGGAATAAAGACGGAATGGAAACAGGGATGTGAACAGAATGGAAATGAAAACAGGAATATTGACGAAATGAGAATGAAAACAGGAATATAGATGGAATGGGAATGGAAACAGGAATATAGACGGAATGGAAACAGGGATATGAACAGAATGGAAATGAAAACAGGAATATAGACGAAATGAGAATGAAAACAGGAATATAGATGGAATAGGAATGGAAACAGTGATATAGACGGAATGGGACTGGACCGCTGAACCCTTCTCATCACTGGACATCTGTTGACTTGAGGACACCCGGTCGTGAGGCCAGTCTTTATCCCGGGGTCCGTGTAGTGATGAACGTCCTGCTAACTGATTGGAGGAGGGAAGGTGAGGGCTATCAGGTCAGGTCCGCGGATAGGATTTAGGGTTAGGGATTCTCTCTTTGTGGTTGACTGGTTGTTTGGTTGGGTGGATTGGGTGAAGGTTGAGTATTTCTTTTTTTATGGTTGGGTGACTGGTTAAAGGTTAGGTGGACTGGTTGATTGGTTGGGTGGAACAGTTTGCTTGATCTGGGGAAGGATGGAGGAAGGGGAAGAAGAAGTGTGGAGTGGAGGGGGGGGGGAGGAGATGGGAAAAGAGAGGAGGGAAGGGAAAGGGAGAGAGGATGGAAGGGGGCAGAGAATGGGAGAGTGAGAGAGGAGGGAAGGAGACAGAATGGGAGAGAGAGAGAGAGAGAGAGAGAGAGAGAGAGTTAGTTTAATCACCCCAATGCTATGAATGACAAATGAATTGGTTACATTTGATTAATTATTAAATGTATATAAGTTGTTTAGGCTACACGATGCTGATTAGAGAGACAACCTAATTAACACGAATTCTTACCTCAAATAACTTCAAAATGCCCCTAAGCTTACTGGATAAATTAATCTTGATCTATCAATCTATCTTTCTGTCTATCATTATTTATATCTATCTATCTATATGTTTGTCCATCTGCTTATTTTTCTGTCTCTGTCTGTCTGTCTATTTATGTGCTTATATCTATATTTATATGCATTTATTTATCTATCTATCTATCTATCTGTCTGTCTTCCAATTAATCATCACACGTTTCATCTGTCATCATCCGAGTCTCCAAATTCAACAGCAGACGCTTACTCTCGTTGCTGGTTACTGCAGGTCCGTAGCTTATACATGTCCGCGTGTCAGTCCGTTAGCAAGTCATGAGCAGTCCAGCGCACACACTTACAAGCTAACAGTCCCAAGACCGCTGGAGACGTGCGTATCCACTCGATAGTTAGTATGCCATCATCCTCTGTCGCCCATCCTTGTTTATTTGGGTCTGGCACTGAGGCTTGACTCAACAGACAACACTTCCAGACTGCTGCTTGGTAGTTGGCCTCAGGACATGCATGAAGAGGTATAATAGTGTGTGCATGGTGGAAGCTGGCAGGACTATTATATCTCCTCATTTGGCGCACAAGAGTGTAATTTATTCACCTCGTCAGTGGCTTACAAGCGGCAGATGAACTGCTGTACCTTCTCAGAGTTGTGGAGAGACATCCCATGACAGACCGAGTTGACTGAAAGTCTCCTTGCAGGTGCTGTCCTTCATCAGCTTCAGAGCCCCTAGTTTCCCACGACCTGCAAAGGCATTCATAGTGTCACAACCTGTGAAGGCATGTCACTCAACCAGATAGTTACATACACTGTTTCCCATTGATGTTGTCAGCTTGCTGATGTCAACAAACCTTGTGGGGTTCTGTGTCTCACATTTCTGGTAGATGGGACAAGGGATGTCCCCGTTGAAGCCAAGGCAGATCACCATGACATAAATGTCCTCACCCGCATTTGCAGCTTGTTGGAGCAAACGAGTGTGTACTCTTTCTTGTGTGCACTGCATTTCTGTTACTTCCACCCAGTCATCTTCCATCATCTTGTAGCATGCTGCTTCACAGGTAACATAGCTCCTCTCTGTACCTCTGGAGTTTCCACTCCTCAAGCAATAATTTAATTAGACAGGTCTTGTTGCAAGAGCTGCGGAGGAGCGTCCTCCATTGTTGAATGTTGTGCCCTCTAACAATGTTCGTATACTGAAGGGTTGTGCTTTATCCCCGGTAACACATCTCAACATCCTTGACCTATCATGGTAAACATCAAACACCACGTTAACTCCCCGACTCTCTGTACCCTCACGTAGGGCCAGGAACAACACCGATCCTGCCAGCTGGGAAAGCGGCTTGTTATTGCCATTCAACTTCTGCACCAGACTCATCCCATCAATGATGCATGTTGATGGTCCAGGTTGTTGTGTACTGTGCGTGTGAGGTAGTGGTGGGAGGAGTTATCTTGGGGTCTGGACGATACACATTTCCATCTCTTCCCTCTCCTCTTCTCCATCTCTTCCTTTACCCTCCATTCCTTCCTTCTCTCCCCTTCCCTCTATCTTCATTTCCTCTCCTCCCTTCCCTTCGCTTTCTCCACCTCTCCGCACTTTCCTTCCTCTCCTTTCCACTTCTCTCTCCCCCTTCCTTTTCTCCCCTCCACTTCAGAATGGTCTGGTCCAAATCACTACATTACATCACCATTGGTATACAGAACTGACTTAGGCTACGAACTAAACCTTTTTGTCGTGGTAGTATGGCTGTTGCGTCTTGATGTCACGTCAGCCTCAAGTAATGACTCGGAGAGTAACGAAGAAGATTTAAGAACAACGATGAAAAAAGTTTTCTTGGAGGTATCAATTTCTCCCTATCTCCCTCCCTTCATCCCTCTCACCTCCTAACTTTCGTCTCTCCACCTTCCTCCCTCCCTATCACCCTTCCCTTTCTCCCTCTCACCCCTCCTCCATCTTGCCCTTCTCTCTCTCCCTCTCACCCCTCCTTCATCTTGCCCTTCCCTCTCTCCCTCTCACCCCTCTTTCCTTTTCTTTCTCGCCCCTCCTTCCTTCCCACCCCTTCTCCCTCCCACTCCCACCTCTCGGCCACAACAACTACTGTACCTTGCCCGCTCTGAGACTCTCCCGTAAATCACAGGGTCTTTAGCCTTTGAGCCACCTGCCAGAGGCTCAGATCCTTCCCAGCCTTGTGACCTTCCTTCCTTGTCTCTTGGGGTGATTTTTAACCAATGGTAAATAGTTTCATGCTTTTGGGTCCCCCACCTCGTATTTATATCAGTGTCTCCCTCCTGCCCCTCCCTCCTACCCTTCCTTCCTGCGCCTCCCTCTACCTGCCCTTCCCTCCTGCTACTCCCTCTACCTGCCCTTCCCTCCTGCTCCTCCCTCTACCTGCCCTTCCCTCCTGCTCCTCCCTCCTGCCCCTTCCTCCTCCTGTCACGACACTTTTTTTTTAGTTGACAAATTTATTGGCAAAGCTCGGAGTACAGTTTGCCTATTCTGAGTAATTCAGCCAGGTGTTGACACTGAGGGTGGTATCGCTTCTCACTGCCACGCAGGACAGAGGTTCATACACAAAGGAATAGGAATATTTTTGTTGCCACACAACACCTTGATTACGATATATAATATTTTGGTTGTTTTGAGTTTGTTGTTGTTGTTGTGATGTGTAGCTGTCGTGATCATTCTAACTTTGAGTTGGTCTAGGGACAGTTGTGTTTATCTTTTATGTCGCTAAGTTCTAAAGTATAGAGCTAAGGTTATCTATATCACTCAACCTGTCTTTTAGTCACTGTGTTTTGGCAAGGGGTTCACCTTCGGCTGGCGACCCTCATTCCTGTAGAGTGTTTGTCAAGACCTACCATTGGTGATGAAGTGCAGTCAATACAACTATATGACACTGTTTTATATCTTGGATGAGAGGCACTTGTTCAAATGACAATCTAAAGCATCCATCTCATCTTCTTGGCACATTAGATGAAAGCTGTCTAGTCCAGGTATTGCCACACGGCGTGAAACTTTTTATGGGCTTGTACCGTATATGATTCACTTAATGCTCGGGAGACTAAAGATAAAAAAAAGTCTACAAACGTGATTATACCGACGGGTTCAGTAGATTACACCTTAATATAATTCCCACAGGAGCCGTCAAGAATTCCCTTATTGGTGATGGTAATGTCGACCCTCGCAGCCACACCATCGTCTTACAATAACTCAACCTTGAGGTCTATGAAGAGGTTGTGTTTACTAAAACCTCTCCACTATTTCTTAAGGTTGTATTCACCATAACCTCTCCATCATTTCTCTTCCTAAAATTGAAACTCCCGAAAGAGCTTCTCCACCGTCCGCCAGCACAGACCCGAGAGCCGCCACTGATGGTAAATAGTTTTGTAGTCCATTGTGTCACAAGTTTTGCTGGCGAGCTGTTTTGAAGGTCCTTGACAAACTTTTGAGTTCTTCGTTGTGTGTGTGTGTGTGTGTGTGTAATCTCCTCTCCAGTCTCCTCCAATATCTGCTCTCCAATGTTTCCTCTTTAACCTCCTCCTTTAACCTCTCCTCCAATGTCTTCTCTTTAACCTCCTCCTTTAACCTCTCCTCCAATCTGTCCTCTATAATCACTTCGGTTTCTCCTCACCAATCACCCATTTTTCACACGGGGCTGACAGAAAAATGTTCATTAACACTTTCTTTTTACGAACGCTAACGAGATCCTGACATCAACGCCAGATACTGCTCTACCAATCAGATTACAACACGCAAAAAAGTTTAGCCAATCACAATCGGTGGACGAGTCGCGAAGTGGTTACCGGATTCACAAAGGTTTCGTACGATAAATTTTCCTCGTAACTGGAGATTCGAGAATGCACTTAACTGGCTAACTTTATAGGATGGAATGTTAAGAAAAATAACAAGGTAAACACAAACAAAAGAATGTAAACAAAAATAATAATGTAAACAACAATAACAATGTAAATACTAATAACACAATGTCAAAAAAAAATAGACAAGTTAAATGGATCAACAGTTGACAGTCTGGGTGGAAAAAAAAGGCAAGTGTTTTATTTGTGTGAGATGGAACTCGATCCCACATGAGTGACGTACTGATGCTCTTTTTGTTTATTGAGCCTCCTGGTGTGATCCATTTGTTTATAGACAGGTGTGAGGGGCGGTGGTAAACAATTTGCTTTATTGAACGTGCGGAAGGTGTGTAGCAGGTGTTTAAGTAGTGGGAAAAGTGATATATTGGTCTTGCAGGTTTTGGTGGGGGTAGTGGTGGAGATGTGCAGGCGTGTTTATGGTGATGGTGGATGACAATTATGTAGGTGTTGGTGATGGTAGTGGTGGAGTGATGTGTGGGTGTGTTAGTGGTGGTGGAAGCGGTATGCAGATATTATATTGAGTGTAGAGGCGACGCACAGGTGTTGCAGGTGTTTAATTAGTAGTGTGGATGATGTGCAGGTGTTTTTAAATCGTTGGGAACGGACGAGTTGACGGTTGGGTTTTTTCGTAAGATGGCAGGTCAATGGATAAAGAAAACGCTTAAATTCACTATGGTAATGAACATTTTTAAATAAATTAGGCCAAAAAGTGTAAAAATAAAAAAAAGGGGTTAAAGTTGCTAAAAAGTCACGTGACTGCGAAAGCTCTGGCTGCGGGAGGTAGCCAGCTGTGGTGTATGTGTTGTTACCAGCAGGAATACAGGACTTGTGGTCATATACAATGTTGATATACACAGGCATACCTTACTTGTATGTTAAATAAATTACTGCTCAAGTATCACCGTGTGTATTTACTTGTTGGGTGCCTAAATGATACAAAAGACCGATAACTCCAACATGGAAGTTTTCATCACTGTTCTCTATTTCATGTCTGGAAAATGTCAGCTTTCATCACTGATGTCTATATTTAATGTTGTGGAAGGACTAGAGACGACCATGGCCAGGGAATGGGCTTGAGATGATCAAATGACAGATGTAATTTAACGTGCTTCATAGCTGGATGGCCGAGTTCTTGATAATACTCTACTATCATAAAGACATCTCCTTTCGGTAAATTTCTTTCATCTGCCTTCATGAACCCTGGAAGTAGTTGTCCAACCTTCTCAGCTGATCGGCTCTGTAAATAAATATTATTAGATAGTAAATGTGCTTTACTGTGCAACACAGTAATTCTATATTGAATATATAAATATTACTAAGCACATTAACTAATTCAATGGATATTAGCTGCCCATACAACAAATTTCATAGTAAAAACATTCCAAACAATATTGGTATTATTTTGGTTTTGGTCATCTGGGGAACCTTAAGATTCTAACTATGGATTAAGTACTTTAAACAATAAGACAAATTATCTCTACGGGATTTCTGTCGCAAAACATTTTTCGATCGCATAAGAAAGTACAGGTCATATGTTAGGTGAGGTTAGGTTAGGGAATGATGAGTTATAAGGTTAGTTTAACATACATCAGTAAGGAGGGGGTGGGGGGATAACTCAAAATTAGTGATTTCCAATAGAAATGCAGGTCTAATACATCGTTCTTGACACATAGCAAACCACCAGTAAAAACGTCAGCATGTCTACGTACAGGGATGACCAAAACTATTGCTCATATATCCACCTAACCTAAATTTGCTAGCCCACACTGATTAGTCTTCAATTAGAATATGACTCCAATGTATGTGATCCACTGACCTATATATGCTGCTGGTGAATGTGATGTATTTCCTTCTTTGTGTACGAACCTCTGTCCTGCGTGGCAGTGAACAGTGGCATTACCCACATGAATCTGACCTATATATAGTGTCAATGAATATGATGCATTCTTTGTGTACGAACCTCTGTCCTGTATGGCAGTGGAAAGTGACATTACCCACATGAATCTGACCGACGTATATGTATGTATGTGTGCGTGTGTGCATGTACATGTATATGTGTATGTATATACGTATATGTATGTATATGTGTGTGTGTGTGTTTACATATATGTATATGTACTGCCAATGAATATGATGCAACTCTTTGTGTACGAACCTCTGTCCTGCATGGCAGTGAACAGTGACATTACCCATATGAATCTGACCTATATACATTTATAGTTGTTAATGAATATGATGTATTTCTTTGTGTGTGAACCTCTGTCCTGCGTGACAGTGAGAAGTGATACCACCCTCAGTGTCAAGACCTGACTGAATTACTCAGAATAGGCAAACTGTACTACAAGCTCTGCCAATAAATTTGTTAAACTAAAAACTATGTTTGAAGCTGCTCTTCACGGCACAATTCTTCACTTTCGAAATGTCCATGACTTAGACCATAAAAAACACCCTTAAAACTTACCTGAACGTGGCATTTGGGGTATAATGAGGCCATCCTTTGTACTTACCTACGACTGCAGCTGTGAGTTTGATAGAGAGCTTCGTCTGCTGGGAACTGGTGACGTCATTGCAAATGGCGGCCCTGTTTCTTGAGAAATAAACTTATCTCTACTATTATATCAGGATTTTAAACTTTTAATACAAATTATATATATATACCGTATCACTCAACGAACGTGTATTTCTTGTGTTTACCCAGAACCGTCAACTCGTCCGTTATAATTATGGGGTGTAAAAAGAGTATGGTGGTGAAGGGGATGATGGTGGGGGATGGTGATAGTAAAGAATGGTGCCTGTGGGTAATGGGGTTATGGGTAAATGCATAAACAACACTTTGAGAGGCAGGGCTTTTCTCTTAGCTGAATAAAATCGTTATTCGTTAGTCAGAATAAAATATACCTAAGTGCGACACTGGTCCCCTAAAGGGATAAGGATGGTGGTGAGGGGGGGGGGGTATGGTGAGGAGGGTGGTGAGGGGAGGATGGTGATGGTGGTGAGGGGATGGTGGTAGATGGCAATGGTGAAGACGAAGGAAGTGGTAGTAGAAAATATTGGTGATGGAAGATTGTGATAGAAGTAAATGGTGGTAGAAGAAACTAGTGGTGGAAGATGGTGGTAGTAGAAATAGGTGATAGTAGTGGTGGTAGTGGTAGCGGGGAATGAGGTAAGGGGTTTAAGTAAGGTCCCTCGGCTGCTCGACTAGTGACATAATCCCTGTATGAGCTTTACTGTAGTCGACCTTTGTGTGTTTTGTAGGAAGACTTCAGTAGCGTGAGAGAGAGAGAGAGAGAGAGAGAGAGAGAGAGAGAGAGAGAGAGGCGTTAAACAGTAATATATAATTTATATAATCGGGACTCATGCCATGTTTTAAAAATGGAGTCATGAATATGCAAATTTCTGTAACATAAACTCATGAATATATTTTGTCCATGAAAAGAAAATATCACTTTTTTAGAAACATAATTAGTAGTTTGTAGTAATTTTGGCTTTAGAACTCTGTGTGTGTGTGTGTGTGTGTGTGTGTGTGTGTGTGTGTGTGTGTGTTTTATGCAGGGTAGGTGAGAAATAACTGACATCACATGACACTCAACAATCTCAGAATAAACCGTGTGTGTGTGTGTGTGTGTGTGTGTGTGTGTGTGTGTGTGTGTGTGTGTGTGTGTGTGTGTATTTACCTCCATTGTGTATATATTTACATGTTGTTTAGTATGTGTGACGTATGTTTTGTAGTGTGTGTGATGTATGTCGTGTCGTATGTATAATGGATGCTGTGTATTGTGTGGTATGCATGTATGTTTAAGTATGCACGACATATATTTTGTAGTATGTATGTTGTGTGGTAGGTATGTTGTATGTGGTGTATTAGTCATTATCCACACGTTGTAAAAAAAAAGAAAATAATTATTCAGTTTAATAATTCTTCCTATTCAATAAACTATAGATTAAAAAGGAGAATTAAATAGAAACATGTATACAGGATACTATTTAGTCCTATTTTTTTAGGTGAGAAATATTTGTGCTTATATGATCGTTTTATATATAATTACACACAATGGGTTATATTTAATTACCTCCTGAGTTATATCTAATTACACACCTGGTTATATTTAATTACACACCTGGTTATATTTAATTACTGTACCCCCGGGTTATATGTAATTACACACTTTGGATTATATTTAATTACATTGGCCTCAGTTTATGGCATTTAAATTGGTTTGATACGTGAGTGGTGGTGAGGTGTGTGTTGGCGCGTCACACCATCACCTGTTGAATGGATATAGACAGGGTACCAGATTTGTTTCTTTCTCCTTTCTTCCTCCTCTTTCTTCCCCTTCTCTTCCTTCACTTCCTTCTTCTTTTCCTCCTATTTCTCCTCCTCTTTCTTCTCTTCTTCCTCTTCTTTTTCCTTCTCTTCCTTCTTCTTTTCCTCCTATTTCTCCTCCTCCTCTTTCTTCTCTTTTTCCTCCTCTTTTTCTTTCTCCTTCTCTTTCTTCTTCTTTTCCTCCTCTTTCTCCTCCTCCTCTTCTCTTCTTCCTCTTTTTTCTTCTCTTCCTTCTCATTTTCCTCCTCTTTCTCCTCTTCTTCCTCTTTCTCCTCGTCCTCTTTGTTGTCTTCCTCCTCTTCTTTCTTCTCCTCCTCCCCGTCCTCCGTGCTACAAAGTAATAATTGTGTGTGTGTGTGTGTGTTAGTTTAGCCTTTCTGCATATGTGTTCCTCCTCTCCCCCTTCCCTCTCCTCCTCCTCCGTTTCCCTCCCTCCCTCTCCTCCCTCCTCCCCTTCCCCCTCCCTCTCCTCCCTCCTCCCCTTCCCCCTTCCCCCTCCTCCCCCCTCTCCCTTCTATTATGAGTCAGGGTTATAAATCTTAATCCTGTGTGTCTGTCTGTCTGTCTTTGCTTCTCTAAACTTGTATCGTGTGATGTATGGTGAAGGGGTGGGAAGGGGGAAGAGGAAGAACATAAGAATGGAGGAAACTGCAGCGGGCCTATTGGCCCATACTGGGCAGTCCCGTTTACACCCAACCCCTATTGCTCATATAAGCATCCAACCTATGTTTGAAGCTATCCAGCGTATTCGAGTTAATGATGATATTTGGTAACTTGTTCCATTCATCCACTACTCTGCTCCAAACCAGTGTTTACCTATTTCACGCCTAAATCTAAATTTGTCTAATTTAAAACCATTGTTACGAGTTTGCTCCTAGTTGGATAGTTTGAGTACCTTTGTAATGTCCCCTTTGTTTAGCCCTGCCTTCCATTTATACACCTCTATCAGGTCGCCCCTCGCTCTACGTCTCTCGAGGGAGTGCAAATTAAGATGCTTTAACCTGTCTCTATACTCAAGGTTCCTAATGCCCGGGATTAGTCTTGTCATTCTTCTCTGAATTCTTTCCAAGGATTCTATATCCATTCTGTAATACGGTGACCAGAACTGAACTGCGTAATCCAGGTGTGGTCTCACAAGCGCAAGATACAGTTTTAGGATGACCTCGCTAATCTTGTAACTAACACTCCTTTGTATGAACCCAAGTACTTTATTAGCAAAAACACATTGTTTACTTGGCTTAAGGTTCCTACTTATCATTACTCCTAAATCTCTCTCGCAGTCGGATTTCTCTATGGCATCGTTGTTCATCTGGTATCTGGTTTCCCTGTTTACATCTCCTATACTGAGTACTTTACATTTGTCCACGTTGAATTTCATCTGCCATTTTTCAGGCCATTCGAAAAATTTGTTTAGATCTTCCTGTAGTTTTGCGGAGTCCTCGTCAGATTTAATAACACGCCCTATTTTAGTGTCATCAGCAAATTTACTTATGTTGCTGTCTATGCCGATATGTATGCTCCAATGGGACTTAGTGCCGTTAATGCTCACTCCCTGTTTCCTGTCCCGTAACCACGCCCTAATCCATTTAAGGATATTACCTTTGATGCCATGTGCTTCTATCTTCCTAATTAGTCTTTCGTGGGGGACTCTGTCGAAGGCTTTGCTAAAGTCGAGATATACCACATCATAATTGTGCCCCTTGTCCACCGATTCGAAAACTGATGAAAAGAATGTTAATAGATTAGTTAGACATGAACGTCCGCTTGTGAAGCCATGCTGGGAATCATTGATCAATCTGTGCTTCTCCAGGTGATTTCGAATAAAGTTTGAAATGATTGCTTCCAGTAATTTGCCTACTATTGATGTTAGACTGATTGGGCGGTACTTGGAGGATAGTCATCTATCCCCCTTCTTGAAAATCGGTGAGGGGGAAGGCAGAGGGGAGGGGAAAGATATGTTGGGTTACATTATTTTTTCCCTAAGTGCACGGTGGTGATGATTGATGATGATGTAATATTACGGTTATGATCACTTTGTTTGTTTTCTTGTTTGGGTGTTTGCTTAGTTGTTTGTTTGGTGTCCAGTGTTTGATCTATAATTCTATTACAGGAAATAAACCTCCGATGACCTTGTTTAGCTGATCCTAATGGTCGAATTGCTATATACCCTCTAACCATTTGATTATTTACTTGTGTTGTCTATTATACAAGCTGAACTATGTGCTGTATATAACTGTATTATTTATTGTATGGATGATGAGTCTATTGTATACTTGTATGACGACTTTACCGAATATTTATCTATTTATTTACTTATCTATCTACTGTATTATCTATCCATATCTACTATCTGCTTATCTGCTATAATATCTATCTATCTATCTATTTTATTTTTATACTATATTATCTACCTATATCTATTCTATCTATCTTCTACATTATCTGTCTATCTATCTACTGTATTATCTATCTGTCTATCTATCTATCTATCTATCTATATTTCTATCTAGTTCATTAATTCAACATCATAACATCTGCCCCTGATATCCATCGCCATCCAACCCCCTGACGAGATAAAGCCGAGGCCACAGGTACGCTAATTGATTGAAACCTCACCTGTCACTTTACCTCAACTCACCTCAACTATCACCTCAACTCACCCCACACCACCTCAACTCAGCTCACCTCACCTGTCGCCTCACCTCACCTGTCACCTCACCTCACCTGGCACGATATAATATACTACATTAATGTTAGTATTCACCTGTCACATGTAACTGAAGGTAATGCAAAGAGGAACATTTAAACTCTATCAATCATTACACACTGAAGGATGGGTGGGGGGGGGGGGGGGGGTGGGAGAGAGGGGATACTAAGCTGAAATAAAACGGGTGTATTAGTTAGTGTTATAGGGTGTTTTAGGTTAGGCAAGTGACATTTAGTGTATGTAAATGGGCTCTACTGTATGGTCGATTTTGGTATAATTTGACGTTGTATAAATAAGCACTCTGGTTTATTTTTGGTATAATTTGATTTTTTTTTATCAGGCTAATGTACACTGTAACGTCCCATAGTGGTGACGGGACCGTGTGATTTTATGTATTTTGTGTGTGTGTGTGTGTGTGTGTGTGTATGATAATAATAATAATAATAATAATTAAAAGTTTATTGAACAAGAATGGCAGCCAGAAAGTTGAAAATATACAGTTACATAATTGGGGAATGGGTTTCGAGTTACAACTAATATACAAGTAACATAAGTGATACAAATATGATATATAATAACTAGATGGGGAAAAGCTCAAACTATAGGGCATTTCAACATAGTGACAGTGCAAGAAGTAGTTTTTACTGGGAGTGAATACACTGGTTTATTACAAGTTATTGATAAGTTTTACAATGGTTGGGACTGGGCTGTTCTTATAGCGATCAGTTCGTGCACGTATGGGCTGGATGCGGTTGTGGTGTCGAACAGCAATTCTCGGGCTAGGGATCTCAGGTGGTAGTAGGAGCCGGTGTCGAGGATGGTGCAGAAGCTTCTTACCAAATTTGCAGATGAGGTCGTGGTGATGGTCAGTGAGAGTCGAAAGGGCCAGTGTGTTGAGCGCTTCTTGATATGTGGAGTAGGAAGGGGAGAGAATAATCTTGCATGCCCTCTTTTGCACTTTTTCTAGGTGTTTACGTTGTGTGGCATTTAGGGAGGAAGACCAGGTAGGGGAGGCATAGGTGAGCTTGGGAAGTATGAATGTTGAGTAAACACTGAGGAGCTCGGGTGCAGGAACTTCGAGGGACTTGAGTCGGCGGAGGAGGTAGAGACGGAAACTGGAGGATTTGACAACTTCACTGACGTGTGGCTTCCAATTTAGTCTGTTGTCTATGGTAACGCCGAGGAGCTTCGTGGAATCTACAACCTGGAGTGTGCTCGGACCTAAATTAATGGAAGGGGGTGGGACAATGTCGGAGGAGAGGTTGATGTGCATAACCATGGTCTTGGTATGGTTGATGGTGACGTGGTTGTTGGTGGCCCAGTTTTGGAGACTGTTCAATAAATCCTGAAGGGCGGTATAGTCGGGAGCAGAATTGTTGACGCTGATCCCAATGGTGGAGTCGTTGACACATTTCCAGCGAGCAGGGGTTTCTCTTAGGGCATCATTGATAAGCATAAGGAAGCAGAGTGGTCCCATCTTGGTGCCTTGGGGGACGCCACAGGTGAGTGACTGAAAGGTGGAGACAGCCCCTCGGAAGCGTACAGCTTGGCGTCGGTCACTGAGGAAGTCTGTGTGTGTGTGTGTGTGTGTGTGTGTGTGTGTGAAGGCGTTGGTTGTTGGAGCACCGGAAGAGGGCGATTCACTCGCTGTTAGCCCTGGAGTTTCGCTAATATAACCCTTGTTTATGGGATAATAAATGGGAGAGAGAGAGAGAGAGAGAGAGACTATAACCTACCTACCTACCCACTTAGCTTAGCGTTAGGTTATGTTTAGCGTTAGGTTGTGTTAGTATAGTTTAGGTTAGGTTAGGTTATGCTGGAACAGGTGAGGAGGTTAGGTTAGGCCAGCGTTAGGTTAGGTTAGCTTGTTCACACGCCTACACTACACACACACACACACCGTACGGTACCTCTCTTAACGACCTCCACCTGTCTCGCTCTGCCTCCCTCCACTGCCTACACCTCTTCGCCGCCACCGTCTGCACATTCTAAATCCCCCTTACTCCTTCCAATCCCTCACTGTGTCCGCTGGCTTAATCCAAGAACGCAGAAAATCCAGCTCAGAATCCTTCACTCGATCACAGAGGTGATGGGGAGGGGGGGGGGTGATGAGGTGACGATGAGGGGGGGGAGGGGTGATGAGGTGACGATGAGGGGGCGGGGGTGATGGGGAGGGGTTAGACAGTGTGGGAGCGTTGGGAACGATCTTGTTTTTAAATATTGTGTCTCGGGTTGAGATCCTTGATTCAGAAGTGAGAAATGTGGTATCGAGAGTGAACCCCTAGCAGACATGACGCGTTTCTTCCGGGTACTCTTGTTTCCTCTTGTTACTAACACCGTCGACGTCACACACACACACACACACATTTAACACAGTTTTGTTTTAATAGCCTATCTCCCCTAACCCCTTCACTCACTACGGGGATGCCACCTTTAATTTTTTATTTAGTCAACGCCGGAAGAGTTTTTTTTCAGGAGAGAGAGAGAGAGAGAGAGAGAGAGAGACGCCCGTGCATAAGTGGTTAAGATTATCGACTAATTTTATGCTATAATGATAAAACTTAAGAACCTATGAAATTATATATATTTCTCTACCTGTAATCTTACCTCCATGTTTTCCTCCTTTGTTTATTTTTGGTTAGGTTAGGTTAGATTTGATTAGGTTAGGATGGGTTAGGTTAGGCTAGGTTAGGTTAGGACAGGATAGGTTAGGTTAGGTTAGGTTAGGCTTGGTTAGGTTAGGCTTGGTTAGGCTTGGTTAGGTTAGGCTTGGTTAGTCTAGGTTAGGTTAGGAACAACATTATATAACTAGCTGACGTTAGGTTAGCTTAGACAAGGTTGGGTTAGACTAGCTTAGGTTAGGTTAGGCTAGGTCAATCTAGGTTAGGTTAGGCTAGGTCAATCTAGGTTAGGTTAGGAACGACATTATTTAAGTTGAACTACTGACGTTATGACAACATTGATATATTGCTAAAAACTCGTGTCAATATTTAATACACTAATGGTGACAGGTTATGAAGCCAGGTAAACAACAACACGAGTCATTGTATTTTTTGTATGCATTATTTACTCGCCGTGTGTGTGTGTGTGGGGGGGGGGGGATGCAAACGCTTTGCTTTTCTGTATACAGTGCAAACAGTTGTGTGTTTACCCGGGGTGACGAATTTCTCTATTTTGCCATAATTGCTTTCACACTACTGGCTTCCAAACAGCAGTCAGTCCTAACCTAACCACAAGCCTTAACCTAACCTAACCACAAGCCTTAACCTAACCTAACCACAAGCCTTAACCTAACCTAACCACAAGTCTTAACCTAACCTAACCACACCACCAGTCTTTACCTACCCTAACATATCAGTTTCCCCGTCTTCGCGTTCCTTCAGTTTCTTTACATTGTTGCTTAATTTCCTGTGTCAAGGTGTAAATGTTCCTCGTTTTTAGTCAACTCTGTAAACATAGTCAATATTCATGATTATTTAATGCTGTAAATACTCAGTATACATGATTATATAACACTAAACACACTCAGTATACACAACTAACACACTGTAAACACACTCACTGTACATAACTAACACACTGTAAACACACTCACTGTACATAACTAACACACTATAAACACACTCAGTATACACAACTAACACACTAAACACACTCACAATACATAACTAACACACTATAAACACACAATACATAACTAACACACTATAAACACACTCAGTATACACAACTAACACACTAAACACACTCACAATACATAACTAACACACTATAAACACACAATACATAACTAACACACTATAAACACACTCAGTATACACAACTAACACACTGTAAACACACTCACTGTACATAACTAACACACTGTAAACACACTCACTGTACACAACTAACACACTGTAAACACACTCACAATACATAACTAACACACTCACTGTACATAACTAATGCACTATAAACACACTCACAATACATAACTAAGACACTATAAACACACTCAGTATACACAACTAACACACTGTAAATACACTCACTGTACATAACTAACACACTGTAAACACACTCACTGTACACAACTAACACACTGTAAACACACTCACAATACATAACTAACACACTGTAAACCCACTCACTGTACACAACTAACACACTATAAACACACTCACTGTACACAACTAACACACTGTAAACACACTCACTGTACACAACTAACACACTGTAAACACACTCACTGTACACAACTAACACACTCACAATACATAATCATTGCTCAGCTGAAATTCATTAAACTACATTCTGTCACACATTTGTTAAGCTGGCCAGTGTACAGTATTGCCAAAATAACAAACAGTACCTTTGTTTATTGTTGTTATATACGTTTAATTATGTGTGTATAAACAATTAAGGTCTTTTAAGTATGTAGGTTTATGTTTCATATACGTGACACCCAATGAAAATCAAAGATAATTGTTCCTTTTTTTCTATTGGGTGACAGATAGTTGTAGTGTAGTTGTTGCTCGGGGCGGGGCTGTGTGATGCGTGAGGGTAATTACTGATGCTTTATATAGTACTGTTGGTGGATGTGGGTCACGGGGGGGGGGGGGGGGTGTATGGTGGTGGTGTGTGGTGGTGATGGGGGGTGTATGGTGGTGGTGGGGTGTGTATGGTGGTGGTGGTGTGTGGTGGTGATGGGGGTGTGTGGTGGTGGTGTGTGGTGGTGATGGGGGGTGTATGGTGGTGGTGGGGTGTGTATGGTGGTGGTGTGTGGTGGTGATGGGGGTGTGTGGTGGTGGTGTGTGGTGGTGATGGGGGTGTGTATGGTAGTGGTGGGGTGTGTATGGTGGTGGTGGGGTGTGTATGGTGGTGGTGTGTGGTGGTGGTGTGTGGTGGTGGTGGGGTGTGTATGGTGGTGGTGGGGGTGTGTATGGTGGTGGTGTGTGGTGGTGGTGGGGTGTGTATGGTGGTGGTGTGTGGTGGTGATGGGGGGTGTATGGTGGTGGTGGGGTGTGTATGGTGGTGGTGGGGTATGTATGGTGGTGGGGGTGTATGGTGGTGGTGGGGGTGTATGGTGGTGGTGGGGGTGTATGGTAGTGAGGGGGGGGGGTCTGTATGACTGTCTCCGGGTCGACTCCAGGATCTTGTTTATACTGGGACGAAAATAGCGAGACAGGACAGGACAGATTTCCTCTCTGTCAAGCTGGTAATTTCTTGTAGTGTATGTGTTTGGTTGTATGTATATATATATGTATCTCTTTATGTGTGTGTGTGTGTTTGGTCGTGTGTATTTATGTATCTGTGTGTGTGTTTGGTCGTGTGTATGTATGTATGTGTGTATGTGTGTGTGTTTGGTCGTGTGTATTTTTGTATCTGTGTGTGTGTTTGTTTGGTCGTGTGTATTTATGTATCTGTGTGTGTGTTTGGTCGTGTATATATATGTATCTCTGTATGTGTGTGTGTGTGTTTGGTCGTGTATATATATGTATCTCTGTATGTGTGTGTGTGTGTTTGGTCGTGTGTATTTATGTATCTGTGTGTATGCCAGTAAGTGTCCAGTTTTGTGTGTACAGTATGTGTGTGTGTGTGTGTGTCTTTAAGTGCCATATTTACTGTTTAGAGTATTAAAAGTTAGGCAATTACACTATGGATATGTAACAATATGTAAGGTAGTCGGATTACCTGAATATTACGCCCTCAGATTATTTCACTTTTCGATTAAACCACCCTAACCTAACCTAACCTAACCTTGTTTAAGATAATCTATAGCCTCATCTCACCCAACTCAACCCAACCTAGCCCAGCTGAGCCCAACCAAACCCTACCCAACCAAACACAACCCCACTTAACCTAACCTAACCATGATAACTCGCAGCGATACTTTGCTAGTTCACACACCCCCC
The DNA here is from genome assembly GCA_958450375.1 of Homarus gammarus. Taxonomy (NCBI): domain Eukaryota; kingdom Metazoa; phylum Arthropoda; class Malacostraca; order Decapoda; family Nephropidae; genus Homarus; species Homarus gammarus. The sequence goes on along the minus strand of CAUDMG010000786.1, from coordinate 204,851 downwards.
TCCGTCACGTCTTGACCGATGGCGACCAAGACTTCTGAGGGTAGGATGCTCTGTCCCACGTATATACTTCATTGGCGTGTATTCACCAGTCCTACAGTTTTGTATTCCTAGATCTATACTGTACTCTAAATATTGTTGTAATTTCACCTTGTAATATATGTGTACTGTATATATATATATATAATGATAAAGGAACAATAGCACAAGAATTGGTGAATTAATAGGTAGGGGGGTGCAGTGAAAAGGCCCGAGGTATGAACGGGCTGGCGACGCAGGGGGAGCTATTTTCTCAGCCAGTCAGGAAAAAAAATAGCCATAATCCTGCCTTTCACTACCTAGAAATTATCCTTCTCTCTACACCTTCCCCTCCCTCTCCCCAGTCACCAAAATCACACCCCCACCCACCCACCCCCTCAGCCACCCAAATCCTCTCCCCTCAGCCACCCAAATCCTCCCCCTTCAGCCACCAAAATCACCCTCCCCCCAACAACCAAAATCATCCCCCCAGCCATCAAAATCACCCCCCCCCCCATCTTCCAAAATCCCTTGGGGTGATGTCACGAGGTCACATTCTACTTCCGGTGTGTTGTTTTAGGAGTGACCCGGGGTGGGGGGGGGGGGGTGTTAGCCAAGGATACCACGACAATAAAAACCAGCCAATTTTACGTCATGTTTCGTCTTTTATTTATGGGATCGATTTTTTTGTATTTGGTTTACAGGTAAGTTTTGTGTAGTTTATGATCCCGCTGGTGTCATTGTGTGTGTCAGGGAGATATTTTATTATTATTATTATTATTATTATTCTTATTATTGTTATTGTTATTATTGTTTTTGTTATTATTATTATTGTTATTATTATTATTGGTGTTATTATTGTTATTTTTATTATTATGAGTGTTATTATTATTGTTGTTTTTGTTGTTGTTGGTTGTATTATTATTATTATTATTATTATTATTATTATTATTATTACCATCGTTGTTGTTGTCGTCTTTATGAATTGTAGTCGTAATAGTAGTAGCAATAGTGACAGTTGTAGTAAAAGTATACCAGTAGAAATAATATCATTACTAATTATTTCTGGGAATTTTATCACTTCGTGTAAAATAATGTTCTAAGAGAGAGAGAGAGAGAGAGAGAGAGAGAGAGAGAGAGAGAGAGAGAGAGAGAGAGAGAGAGAGAGAGCATTAAAAAATACATATCCAGAAAAAAAAAGAACCAACCAAAGATTTACTGACCATTGTGAAAAAATGAAAAACGAAAATACACACACACACACACACACACACACACATATAAGAACATAAGAAAATAAGGAGTCTGCAATAGACCGGTTGGCCTGTGCATGGCAGCTCCTGTCGAGAGTTACTACCACTCTCTATCATCCATGAATCTATCTAGCCTCCTTTTGAAACTTTCCAGAGTTCCCGCACTTACTACAAAGTTGCTAAGCTTGTTCCACTCGTCCACCATCCTATTTGTGAACCAGTTTCTTCCTATCGCCCCCCTAAACCTAAACTTATCCAACTTGAACCCGTTGCTCCGAGTCCTATCCTGCTCGGATATTATAAGAACTTTATCTATATCCCCTTTATTGATTCCTTTCACCCACTTAAATACTTCTATCATATCTCCCCGCACTCTTCGTCTTTCTAGGGAATGCAAGTTAAGTTTCTTTAACCTATCCTGATATGGAAGGTTTCTAAGTCCCGGAATCATTTTTGTCATTCTTCGCTGCACCGACTCTAGTGAATTTATATCCATTCTATAATAGGGGCACCAGAACTGAACCGCATAATCGAGGTGCGGCCTAACTAGCGCAAGATATAGTTGCAATAAGACCTCTGCACTCTTGTTACTTACACTTCTAGATATAAAACCCAATACTCTGTTTGCCTTATTTCGAACATTAACGCACTGTTTTCTAGGCCGTAGGTCAGGGCTTACAAGTACCCCTAGGTCTCTTTCACAAGTCGACTTCTCTAGGTTGATGTTGTTAAGGCTGTATACATTATAAGTATTTGTTCTTCCAATATTAAGTACGCTGTTCTTCCACACACACACGCAGTAATAAAAGTTCGCGGGAAAGAAAAAAGACTTTGTTGTTGGATTCAGACATAAACAGTATCGTTCGGGGGAATCCTGAGCCACATAGGGTATGTCTGTATTCCTAGACGACTTCCCATCCGGATTTGAATAGCGTTTTTATAAGGCCTTTGGGGAGTCGTTTGCGTAGAGGAGGCAGCGGGCTGGTTTTTTTTATACAATATGGTCCCTTGGGGTCGTTGTTGATAAGGGGCACGAGGAGGGGGGGGGGGGAGAGCAGACAAGGGGTAGTGGAAAGAATGAGGGCAGGAGGAGGGGTAAAGGGGAAGAGAGGAGGTAAGGGGAGGGGGAAAATAAAGGTAGAGAGGCGGGAAGAAGATAGAAGAGAAGGGGTGGAGGGGAAAGGAAAGGTAGAGAGGAGAGAAGAAGTAAAGGAGAGGGGGAAGAGAGGAGGTAGCAGTACGTGAAGGGTGAAAAGGCAGATAGGAGGAGGAGGAGGTAACAAGAGAGGTAGGGGGGGGGAGAAGAAGGGGGGGGGAGAGAAAGACGCTTCTTGGATGAGACATCGCGGGTCATAAAAGTGATTACACAATGGAGAGGCGATGTGACTGTGCCATTGGTTGAGGGCTACCGAGGGAGACTGGACAGCTACAGTAGAGTTTATTTCTGGAGGCGTGGGTTGGAGGGCGGTCGCGTGGGTAGGGGGAGGTGGCAAGGGAAAGGGGTGGGATAAAGTTAGTAATAGGCGTGGGTAGGTGGAGGAGGAGGTTGGGGGAAGAGATGAGGGGGATTAGACGTGGGTAGGGGGAAGGGATGAGGGATGAAGTACGTGTGGGTAGGGGAGGGGAGGAGAAGGCGTGGGTGGGTAGGTAAAACACAGAGAGGATGGGAAAGACGGGGGGAGAAAGGAGGGGTGGTGAGGGTAGAGGAGGAGGGGGGGGGGGAGTTTCCAAGCGTGGGTGGACAAGGACTAATGTGAGAGGGGAGGGTTGGGGGGGTAGAGGAAGAGAGGGGGAGGGTCATTGTTTGTAAGTTTGAGGCACTTCGAGCAAATGTTGTGTGTGTGTTGACTGTTTTTTGTTTTGTGAGTGTTTGTGTGATGTTAGTCTATATGTTGTGAGTGTTTGTGTGTAATGAGTATATACTGTATGTTTATGGCGTGAGTGTGTTTTGTGATAATTATAATAATAATAATAATAATAAACGGTTTATTAATAGAGTTGCAGCCGGTGGCTGTGCATGTAATATTGTAAGTGTATTTGTGTGTGTTGTGACTTGTGTGTGTATGTTGTTATTACGTTTATGTGATTATGTTGTTAGTAAGGAACAGGATAATTATAATTTTTTATTTTAATTGATTGTGATTAATTACCTTTTAAGTGACAGTGAAAACGCAAGCCCTTAACAAGTATATCCTAAGGGTCTATTAAACCTTCTCTGTCTGTACCGTAAACCGTATTTTTGACTAGGCGAGTTATCGAGGGTGTGTGTGTGTGTGTGTGTGTGTGTGTGTGTGTGTGTGTGTGTGTGTGTGTGTGTGTCGTGAAATTGTGTGTATATTATGACTGTATGCATATTAAAGTATTTTGTGATGACACAGTGTTTTCCGACGAAGGCTTTAAAAATAATAATAAATAAATCATACACCTGGCAGCATCACCCATTGGCAGGGGAAATATCTCGCCGCCTGGGGAGATTTAAGTCATGACAGGGGAAAAAGAAAAAGAAACTGCAATCGAACAGGGGAAATTATATATCGGTAAATCAATGAGGAAAAGCAGACGACGCCACCAGAATTATTGTAAAGTATAAGACACGCCAAACATTCCTCCCTCCAGAGCTCCTGTTGAACTTTGTCCGTGTGTAATTTTACAGTGGGTGATCGCATAGAATACTTATGTGTGGGAATAATGCGTTGGCGAGCTCTATGGGTGTTCCGAGATATACTGTACGACCATTGTTGTTGAGTTGATGGCATTGCTTGGTTAATGGTAGTGTATGGTGGGGTGGGGGAAGGATGTTGGAATGGTGGTTAATGGTCAAGTAAGGTGGGATATTAAAAACTGATGGTTAATGGTAGTGTACAGTACTGCTAATAATAATAATAATAATAATGTAAAAATAATAATATAATAATAATAATACAATAATAATACTAATGATAATACTATAATAATAATAATAATAATAATAATAATAATAATAATAATGTAATTATAATGATAATAATAACACAAATAATAATGCACATTAAGGCATCCCTCTGGGGGCTGAGGCGTAGTGTAGTGATATTCGTGATGGAGGGAGACGTCACAAGTGTTTACGATAATTGCTGTTTACCTGAATAACACCTGCTGTTGTGTGTCGTACAGGTGTATCATGATCTTACCTCTGCCACCCTAGAGCGAGAGAGGGGGGCGGGTGAGGTGTACACAGTAAGATATACGAATGGAGAGAGAGAGAGAGAGAGAGAGAGAGGTATACAGTAAGATATATATATATATATATATATATATATATATATATATATATATATATATATATATATAATATATATATATATATATATATATATATACAGAGATGCAGGTTGAAAGAGAGATAGATAAAAATTTTGACAAAAAGAGAGATGTTAATAGAGAAAGGTAAATCAGAGACAGGGTGATATTGACAGACATCTAGTGAGAAAGGTTGAGAGAGAGAGAGAGAGAGAGAGAGAGAAAGAAATAGTGAGAAATGTTGAAACTTTTAATCAGTGTCCATGGTCTTGGTGCGTAACACGAAGGCATGAAAGGAGGTGATGAGGAAGCCTTTGTGTGTGTGTGTGTGTTTGTATTGTTTCACAGAAGTCTGTGTATTTGCTTCGTTGTTTACATTTGTTCATTTTTGGAGGGGAGCATTTAGTAGGGCTGCCTATTAGAGGTGTGTGTGTGTGTGTGTGTGTGTGTGTGTGTGTGTGTGTGCGCGCATCATGGATATATCACGCATAGAGAAAGCCACGGACGTACACACAGTTATGCTAAACACCCGCACCCACCTACCCACATGAACACCACACCACCCGGTGTCTCCATGACCACTTGAGGTCCTTCATGTCAACGTCTACGGACAAGTTACTGTACTATGTGGCCTACGTGACCCCACACAGTATTGCAAGAGACCAGCCCGGGCCATCAACTGCAAACTATAATAATTTATATGTTCAATTCATGTTCCTTCTCCATTTAGTAATGAAAGCTTTTGTTAAACGACCCACCCGCCCCATGTCTTTGTGTGTATTAAGTCATTTTTGTGTAAATGTATATTATTATTATTACACACACACACACACACAAGCGAGGGGTCGGCACGTCCTCAGCACTATCTCAAGCTTACACTTTGAATTGTGGTATTAGTTTGGTGGACAGTATGTGGCCCAAATATTGTGTTATGAATATTGGGAGAGAGAGAGAGACAGAGAGAGAGAGAGAGAGAGAGAGAGAGAGAGAGAGAGAGAGAGAGAGAGAGAGAGAGAGAGTTTTCACACATCACACTTTTTATATCAAGGCGTGTCTACAGCATATCTGCAGACTATGGAACTGCACACACACTTTAATTCAAAATAAAAACAAACACCAAAAATGCTACCATTCTGCGCCTACATTACTGCAGTGGACACCTTTTATAAACTATTTCAATAACCAAATAAAACATTGTAATACAGTATGATGAAAACAGTATAGACAATAAACAATGCTAAAACTATTGGTGGGAAACGAGTGTGTAAACAATAAGAATATACTGTAGTCCAGTGTTTGTAGCATAATGTAAACAAAAATTCTACTCTGTAATAATAGTATGATTACAAACAAATGTATACACACTCTAAACAGGCCCAAATCTCTTGGAGAGAGACAAGAGTATAAACAATAAGGATGAAATCGAGTGTTTACAGCGTGACAACAAGGTAAACAAGTGTGTCAGTAGAAAAAAATTTGAGAACGAGATAACGTGGAGGAAAATGTGACAATCAATTTCAATTATTTATTCCTTGATAGAGGAAGCGGGATCCTAGTGCTGTCACTAGGTACCCCTGTACAATAACACCAGAAGCATCTGGCAAGTGTGACAAATATATACAGTATAAATATTATAAAGGGGCTTACTAAAGCCTAAGGAAGGAAGGAAGGATATTCCTTTAACACATAATCAATGTTATTTACATAATATCTGGCCAGTATGGGGAGGATCATCGTTTCTCCGTCAGGGGGTCGTGGAGTGGTGGTCCAGCAGGCGTCACGGAAGCGTTGTGTGTGGGGACATCTTAGGAGGTAGTGGATAAGGGTGCGGCTGTCGGGTCTTCTGCATAACGCACAAGAGCGTTGCTCAGGGGATGCGGGGATACCAATCTCCCAAGCAAAGTCATACCCAATAATGATACGGGCAGCAATCACGTCCCCTTTCCGCGACCCTTTCCCATAGACATACGAGAGGTCAGGAAGTTTACGGAGGACATCGTACCAGGTGGGCGGGGAGTCCAGGGGGATGGCTGCTTCCCGAGCTTCTCTCTGTTTGCGGCGAATTTGGGTCCTAAGCTGTAAAAGTGTTCGAGGAACAACGTAGTCAGGTGTGGCCTTGTTGCAGCCAGTCTTGGCAAGGCCATCTGCTGCCTCATTCCCCAAGATACCGACATGACTGGGTATCCACAGGAATGTCACAGGACGGCCTGCATCCTGAAGTGTGGATGTTAACCCTCGTATTCGGAGGATGAGGTCCTTATTTTCCCCTAATCCAAATGCGATCCCGTCGAGAGCAGACCTGGAATCGCAGCAGACAAGCAAGGGGCAGAAACCATCTGCTTCCTCAGCGAGAAGGGCAGCAAGGAGGGCTATTAGTTCAGCCTGAGTTGAGGATGCCCCGTCAGAAACTCTGAGAGACAGTTTGATAGGCTCAGGGGCATCAGGACGGGAGATGTAGACACCAGCCCCGGCCCGACCTGCAGCGGGATCAACAGAACCATCAGTGTAGAGGACGACCCTACCTGGGGACCAGTGGGCGATCCTGGAGAGATGGTATTTGCAGAGAATAACAGGGTTCACGTGGGATTTCGGGAGCGGTCCACCGAGGGCAATCACTTCAGGTTGAAAATCCAGCCAGGGAGAAGGAGACGAACCAACAGCAGGGGTGACAACAATATCAGGCAGGAGGTCGTGTTCCTGAAGGGCTCGGATGAGTGACCCTCGCCACTGTCTTCTAGATGGAGGTCGGCCTCGGACAGCAGGAGTCAAGTTGGCTTGGACATAGTTGCCCCGAGGATCCCGTAGAATGGAAACGGTAGTTTTTAGGTAAAACTCCTGGATACGATCCTCTAAGGGGGAAAGACCAAGTTCGGTATATAGAGAAGTAGAGCGTGTCCACTGAGGAGCCCCAAATTTGATACGAGCAGCTTTCCTCTGGATAATTTCGAGACGGTTGACAGCAGTCCGACTAATGTTGACGAGAGCAGGGGCGACGTAGTCGACACAGGAACGGACAAAGGACTTGTACATGGTGAGAAGTACAGGGATGGTGGCACCAAGGGAACCCCTGCACATGGTAGAGAGGGGAGCGAGACGCCGAAAGCATGTCTCGAAGATAGCGGACTTCAGGGATCTGACAACGTGTGCGAGTTACATACACACCCAGGTATTTTGTCTCATTAACCCAGTCCAAGGGCGTTCCTGATAAGAGAAGGGGTGGAGGTACAACACGACCGTGCCACATGGCTTTTGTTTTCGCAGTTGAAAGAAGGAAACCAAGTGAATCACACTCTCTGGAGACCAGATCAAGGGCTTCCTGCATGCTGAGGAAGTCAGGGGCTTGGAGGAGGACATCGTCGGCATATCCTGAATGAACAACTTCTGTCGGCCACGTGTGAGATGCAATGGAGTGCATGAGAGTGTTAAACAAGGTGGGACTCAGGACTCGTTTGTGACAGTAAAAACGTTTTGGCCGGAGACAATACGTAAGGTAAACTGAATATAAAGTTGATAGTCTAGAACGATAAAATAAAGTATGAAGGCAAATAAATTATAGGTGTTATTGTCGTGTAAAGTGAAGTAAAAAAAAAGTTAAGATATTATAAGATGTTTCTAAAAATATTTTGTTTATGCAGCCACTCTCTCTTTCAAGTAGGGAAATATACTGTAAACGACGACGGAACCATACCGCCTAATCCTATACGTTAGACGAACGATTCTCTTTTGTTTTTCGTAATGTTAATGATGTTTCCTTTAAGTACGTATTGAGTCAAATGCTGATTAGTCTTAAGATGGTTTATGTTTTTATATTTTCTTTATATTCAGAAGTGTATTAGTGACATTTGTGAAGTGTAAACATAATTTTAGTAAAATTTCTACGTTTCAGCGAATAAAAAATATTATAAAGTGTCGAGTGAACGAGACAACGTGGCGGGCAACGGTGTAAGATCAAAACATTTCTGAAAGAGGCGACACGTTGCAGAAAAGTGCCAAGAGATCATTTTTACGTGAGGCATTAAAGTGAAGGTAAGAGTTTATGGCTCTCTTTAGAGCGTGGAAACTCTGGTTGTAAACCTTCTTGCTTCACCTTGGTGCCTCACAGGGTATAAAGTACGTTAACTCAATAAAGCCAGCCAGTTATCGAGAGGATAGCGAGGAGAGGTTAAGCCTCAGCTCCGCCATGAATCTTGATTAACTACAAAATGTGTATGGAGGACAGTGAGCGTCAGGGAGAGGGAGAGTTCCAATAATAAAATAAAGTTCTTATAATATCCGAGCAGGATAGGACTCGGAGCAACGGATTCAAGTTGGATAAGTTTAGGTTAAGGAGGGAGATAGGAAGAAATTGGTTTACAATTAGGGTGGTAGACGAGTGGAACAAGCTTAGCAACTTTGTAGTAAGTGCGGGAACTCTGGAAAGTTTCAAAAGGAGGCTAGATAGATTCATGGATGATAGAGAGTGGTAGTAACTCTCGACAGGAGCTGCCATGCACAGGCCAACCGGCCTATTGCAGTCTCCTTATTTTCTTATGTTTTTTTCTTTCTTATGTAATAAGGGGACCTGATTTTCCTTACCTTATTCTACAGTCTTTCAAAGAATTTTGTTACAAGAAAATTTAATTTTTTTACCTAAATGTAAGAGTATTATAGATTATTATAATGTGAAAAAGGTGAGATATATTTATAATACGAAGGTATATAGTTGCCATCGAAGGAAATTTTAGTGTTGAACAGTGTTTAAGCCAGTGAATTCAGCACTAGACAGTACCAGCAAGAGCAGTGATCCACCAGTGAGATAAGCACCCCTGGGAACCTACCAACTTCTGACCAGGCGGTGTTAATCAGTCTACCCTGGGAACAACTGTGGATCGGCTTTATACCTGACTACGAGATAACACATCACCACCTAGCAGAGAGTGAGGTACTGTGACACCACCCCACACCACACGGTGTCTTCATGGTCACGTGAGGTCCTTCATGTGAACACCTATAACACCTATGGGCGAGTTACGTGAACATTACACCACCCGGTGTCTCCTTCATGTCAACATCTATGGACGGGTACGTGACCTCACACAGTATGGCAAGAGACCAGCCCGAGCCACCAACTGTAAACTATAATAATTTGTATGTTCAATTCCTGTTCCTTCTCCTTTCAGGAATGAAGGCTTTTGTTAAACGGCCCACCTGCCCAATCTTTGTAAGCAATAAGTAATTTTTTCTTATGTCTATTTTCATCCTTCGGGCTGAAAATATTATTATTACAGCTACACCCACACCCACAGCTACACCCACATCCACACCGCCACCTACATATAACTGTTGCTAACCCGATAATTCACTCTAGACTCTCTTATTCCTTTCCTTTACATCTCATCTCGAGGAAATTAACGCCAGGAAGAGGTTGGTATATATTTTGGGTGGTACATAGATTAAGGAAATTACTAGCGAAGGAGAGGAAGAAGGGGGAGGACAAGGGGATTTACAGCAGCATCCTCAGCTTGTGGTCGCTCGTCTGTGCCAATTGCTAACGAGATTATTCCCTTAACTGGAAACATTGACTCCAAACTCCCACGATCTAGATAAAATTATCAACTCAGTAAACTCAAATTATCTTAGTAAACTCCCAGTAAACTCAAGGTATCTCAGTAAACTCCAAGTATCTTAGTAAACTCAAGGCACTCCAGTAAACCAGGATTATACTGTAATATGAGAGAGTGCATCCCGGAGTTGGGTTTTCATAACATCTTTTCATGATTTACTTAAGGACAAGAATGTTGAGTTCACTTTTTGGGGTCATTTGTTATTTGGTATATTATTTAATCTTATGAGAGAAAGATTATTGTTGTTGTATTTGTTGTTATTGTGGTTCGTTGAGAGAGTGTGTGTGTGCGTGTGCGTGTGTGTGTGTGTGTGCGTGTGCGTGTGTGTGTGTGTGTTACGCTGAATACGGATATTCGACCCATTAAACCTTAAAACGCTACTGAATTTTTTTGCCAAATAAAATTATATATATTTTTGTTTATATCGTTGTAACATATTAAGAATTATTTATATATTTTTGTTGTTGTAACCTATAGGAATAATGTATATATTTTCTGTATTGTAATTTTGTAAGGAATTATTTATATATTTTTGGTATTGGTGTAACATAGAAATTATTTATATATATTTTGTATTGCAACTTAGGAATAATATATTTATTTTTTGTAGTGTAACTCATATTCCCGGCTGAGGAGAGACCACTATACCGGAGACCTGAACGGGTTTAATGGCACTGTCGGATACATCTGCAGCCACAGTATTAACCCTGGCACTGGTGAAGGGGATTTAATGACCCTGGCACTGGTGAAGGGGATTTAATGACCCTGGCACTGGTGAAGGGGATTTAATAACCCTGATACTTGTGGAAAGGATTGTATGACCCTGGCACTGGTGAAGGGGATTTAATAACCCTGGCACTTGTGGAGGGGATTTAATAACCCTGGCACTGGTGAAGGGGATTTAATAACCCTGGTACTTGTGGAGGGGATTTAATAACCCTGGCACTGGTGAAGGGGATTTAATAACCTTGGTACTTGTGGAAGGGATTTAATGACCCTGATACTTGTGGAAGGGATTTAATAACCCTGGCACTGGTGAAGGGGATTTAATAACCCTGGTAACTTTGTTGTAAGGGGGATTTAAATGAACTCAGGGTAGCGTTGTGGAGGGATTGTAGATGACCTGCATGGCGACTTGGAAATGGTGATTTAATGACGCACTGGCGTGGAGCTTGTGTAATGGAGGGGATTATAAATGAGCGGACATTGGCACTGGTAAAGGGGATTTAATGACCCTGGGACTTGTGAAGGGGATTTAATGACCTTGGCACTGGTGAAGGGGATTTAATAACCCTGGGACTTGTGGAGGGGATTTAATGACCTTGGCACTGGTATAGGGGATTTAATGACCCTGGCACTGGTGAAGGGGATTTAATAACCCTGGTACTTGTGGAGGGGATTTAATGACCTTGGCACTGGTGAAGGGGATTTAATAACCCTGGGACTTGTGGAGGGGATTTAATGACCTTGGCACTGGTATAGGGGATTTAATGACCCTGGGACTTGTGGAGGGGATTTAATGACCTTGGCACTGGTATAGGGGATTTAATAACCCTGGTACTTGTGGAGGGGATTTAATGACCTTGGCACTGGTGAAGGGGATTTAATGACCCTGGCACTGGTGAAGGGGATTTAATAACCCTGGTACTTGTGGAGGGGATTTAATGACCCTGGTACTTGTGGAGGGGATTTAGTGACCCTGGTACTTGTGGAGGGGATTTAATGACCCTGGTACTTGTGGAGGGGATTTAATAACCCTGGTACTTGTGGAGGGGATTTAATGACCCTGGTACTTGTGGAGGGGATTTAGTGACCCTGGCACTGGTGAAGGGGATTTAATGACCTTGGCACTGGTGAAGGGGATTTAATAACCCTGATACTTGTGGAAGGGATTTAATGACCCTGGCACTGGTGAAGGGGATTTAATGACTTGGCACTGGTGGAGGGGATTTAATGACCTTGGCCCTGGTGGACGGCTCTTAATAACGACAAACATTACAGTATCTGGGAAATTTGATCAATATTATCCGGTTCATGTTTTTTTATCCGGCGCCTTCACTAGATATATCAGGATCTTCCGTTATTTTTATCTGGCTCTTTCACTAATTCTATCCTGCACTAGTTTTTATCCGGTACTTCCACTGCTTTTATCCGGTTCACTATTTTATCCAGCTTCCATTATATTTTACCCGGCTCTTCCGCTAGTTATATCCTACACTAATTTTTATCCGGTTCTTACACTGCTTTTATCCGGCTCACTATTTTATCCAGCTTCCATTATATTTTATCCGGCTCTTCCACTAATTTTATCCGGCTCTTCCACTAATTCTATTCGACACTTCCGTTACTTTTATCCGTCGTTTTCATTAATTCTACTCGACACTTCCATTATTTTTATCCGGCTCTTCCACTGCCTCTTTTATCCGGCCCCTGCGACACTTCATTTGGGTTGATAAATATAGCGGCGGGATCTAATGAGTTTTTCAGGTAAGACTTCAGCTTCGTTATAGTGCACCTATGTGGATGTTATTAAACTTCTAGATGAATGGGTTTTTTTTCTACACTTTATAAATCACAGTTTTAGTAATTGTAAATTGTTTCTATAAGTTATCATACCAGAGTGTATATATTTTATCGGCCATTGTGTTCAGATTTCATCCCTTGTTATTTAAATGTAATAATAATTCGTCTTTATCCTGAATGATATAATTAGAAAACACATGAAAATATTTAATACATGTGGGACCTTACAGTAGTTAACGACACTCCACTTATGTTATGATGTAGAGTGATCGAAAAATCCCTGTGCAGTTGTTGTGATTATTAATATAGTTATTTACCTTGGGATAGTCATTGCAGGTGCACAGGGAGTTAATGATCACTGTGCCTCAATGATTTATGGTGTGAGAGGTAATGTGTGTACTGTAGAAGGTTTGTGGATCAGGTGAAGGTTTGGGCTGCTCTCTCCTGCTTGTTTCACTTGGTCATTAACCGTCTGAACGCTCCGTTTTTGGAGGGTTAAGGGTTAAGTTAGGGTAGGTTAGTTTAGGTTGGGTTTGGTTAAGTAGTTCAGTCATGTCAGGTTAAAGTAAGGGTGGTAAATCATAAGATTAAATAAGTTTGGGGAGGAATCTTCCGGTGAGCCATCTATATATATATATATATATATATATATACACTGTATATATATTTCATTAGCCCAATAAACACGCGGACTTTTACATACAATCAACACCTCAACCTGCCAGGATTCGAACCCACGGCCCACGAGCCCATGACAGTGACCGGGGAACGCTAACCGCTGGACCACCAGGATGCAAAAGAAATCCTAGACTCTGTTATATTTCACACATAGCCTGTTCAACGAGCTTATGGCGCCATGAACCTCTAATGGGGACTACCCGTATCACGTAGGTGGTCAGAGTCAGAGTCTAGGACTGCTTTTGTATCCTGGTGGTCCAGCGGTTAGCGTTACCCGGTCACAGTCAGGGGCTCGTGGGCCGTGGGTTCGAATCTTGGCGGGTTGAGGTGTTGATTGTATATATATATATAATGTTTCTCCACACAGCGGATCAGGGAGTGAGAAAGCTTATGCTGTAAATAACCGTGAAATTCCTCCTTCAAAATGGGCAACACATCGTTATTGGTGTTGTGATTGTGAAGGAGAGATGATGCACGGCCGCTAATTGGCTCAGACGGCATGTTGTGGCTGTGACGTCGCAATCTCTGTAGAAGGGAGAGAGAAGAGAAACGGAACGAGAGAGAGATAAAGGGATAAGCCGATCGAGCAACACAATATATATATATATATATATATATATATATGCTGATAACCACAAGGAAAGAAGAAAACACGAAGTTCCCAAGCGCTTTCGTGTAATTCACATCTTCAGGGGTGAGTACAGACTTGGGAACTTCGTGTTTTCTTCTTTCCTTGTGGTTATCAGCATATACCTAGATAACGCGCACCTACAGTGATTTACTTGCATATATATATATATATATATATACTGTATATAATGAGAGGGAAATTATTGGACGGACAGACAGGGAGAGAGAGAGTTAAAGAAGCAGTGGTTGAATCGTAACGGCGTAATGATAGGAATTCTGTTAAGTTTAATTGGAATGTCAGTTATATGAAATAATCTAAGGAATGTACGTTTTATATAGTCATGTGTATAATCGTTTATTGATTTATGTATCCGTGAATGTGTGTGCTTATGTATATGAATATGATTGAGGACCTGCGGTGAAATGGTCAGTATACTCACACCACATACCAGTGATTTCGGGTTAGATCCCCAGGCATGGTTAAACTATGGGTTAGTTTCTTTACGCCATTTGCCTCTACCCAGCAGTGATAAGAAACCTGGATATTAATGGATTGGCATAGTTGGTTCTGGGGAATGATTAGGCAGAGCAGTTGGCGAGTTGTCCGCACCGCTTGGGCATACAACTCGGTAATTGAGGGTTGTGTGATGGCTACAGCTTCTATATGTTTGCATAATGTATGTATATGCATTTGCATGTATATATATATATGTATATATTTGTATCCAACACAGACGAGACGATGTAATTTGCAAATGCATGTGCATACATGAATACAAACGTATGCCCTCAAACAAATGAACAGCAGCTAGTTTTACACACACACACACACACACACACACACACTTTATTCTGTTGTACTCAAAGTCTCTTCTAATCATGGTAATTATAATTATAATTAGAAAAATGTCATTAGAGCAACAAAGTTAATCTGCATCCCTTTTCAAGCTATAATTAGAGTCCTATAAGCTGTGGAAGAATGAATTAATTTAGTTGTTTATATATTTATCGCTTGGTGTGACCAATTTGTTTTTTATGCTATATATGGTTAATTTTTTCCTTTGTTTAAGTTATATCTACATTTTTAGTTTGTGTATTCTTATATTACCTACAGGGTATATTACGCCTTAAACTTTAGCTACATAACTTTTGATTTTTATGAGAACTAATTTGTATATGTTTTTTGTTTTCATTTAAAACGTCGTTTGCCTTCATAACCTAACCACATTATATCTAAAGTAGGTTAGGGTAAGGTAGGCTAGGGTAGGATAGGTTAGGGTAGGTTACGTTAGGTATGATAAGGGTAGGTTAGGTCAGATATGATTAGGGTAGGTTACGTTAGGTCAGGTAAGGTTAAGGTATAGGTCATCTATTAAACTATTCATTTATATTAAGTATGATCTACATATATGTTATCGAGATTAAGTAATTATCTCTATTTTGTGTAACAGATATGAGGCTTTTGATGATTGATTAGATTATTGAATTTTATTAATTATTTAAGTGTTAAGCTGTTTATCTCTTTAGTTACTCAGTTATCATCTGTTTGTTGACCTGTGTTGATTAAAAGGAAAACCGATTATCTGACGATTAAACATTATAACCTGACCTAACTTAACCTAATCTAACTTAGTGTGATTTAATATAACCTAACGCAGTCTAACATTATGTGATCTTACCTAATCGAAAACCTAACCTAAAACCTAACCTAACCCCCATGTACAGTTAGGGTGTTTAATAATCGTGAAGTGTGCTAGAGGGGACTAATTTTCAGGTGCACCCCCCCCCCTAAAAAAAAATCCGAAACCGTGTAAAAAAAAGTTTAGATTTACCTTGGAAAACAATAGCTTGGCTTTTGTATCTCAGAGTCCGGAGCCAGATGGAGAAGTCTTTGTCTCCAGGAGGGTCACGGCAGCCCCCGGGGAAACAGGGGTCAAAGGTCAGAGGTCAAGGGAACTTTTCTCTCTTTAAGATTGTTATTGAAGGTTTACACACACACACACACAGTGATATATAGTCATATATACACATAGTCACACTACTTTGCTGTCACTCGGAATCGAGTATGACGATCATCCAGCTATGATAAAATTATATGAGTTATTAAGGATGTCACCTTCGTTGGTGAGTTCTGAGGTAACTAAAGAGGCCGATACGGGACCGGCGGGGTCGATCACAGATGTTGCACATGTGGGGGGCTACATCTAGTGCGGGAGGGGCGGCGGCAGCGTCTTTCCGGCGTTGGTGCTTGTCTGCCTCGATATGCAGTCGGACTACTCGAAAGTATTGTCACCTTCTCTTGAGGTGCTCCTCCAAGCGTTACGGTGTGTAATGATTGTCTCCCAGGTGAGGGGGTCGATTTGGCACGTTTCAGGTTTGTCATAAAACTATCCTCATACCGTTTCAGCTGCCCGCCAGCGTTACGTTTACTATTCATTAGGTGACTGTAAAATATCTGCTTTGGCAGTTTACTGTCGTCCATGCGGGTAACATGGCCAGTCCAACGTAGGTGTTCATGGGTAATGGAAGCCTCGATGCTTCTACAGTTGGTGTCAGCGAGAATACTGGCATTTGTTTTTTTGTCTTCCCAGCGAACTCGGAGGATGGAACGTAGACTACGTTGGTGAAAGTTTTCAAGTGCTTTAAGGTACCTTCTGTATGTGACCATATTTCGCTGCCATATAGCAGGGTGGGGAGGACCACTGCTCGATATACGTGCAACTTTGTAGATAATTTGAGCTCCCTATACAGCTGAAGACACGGGTACGGAGTCTGCCAAAGGCTTGAGACGCACATCTGATCCGATGTTGAATTTCTTCATCGATGTCTGCGGTGGTGGACAGGTGGGAGCCAAGATACTGAAAGTGGGTAACATTAGAGAGGGTAGTACCATTAAGCTGGGTGGATGGTGGAGGTGTGGCTGAACCAGGGGCAGTCTGAAGGAGAATCTGAGTCTTACGTACATTCCCCTCAAGGCTGAGGTGTGTATGCGCATCTGCGTAGGTGTTCAGGATCTCCTGTAGGTCACGTTCAGTGTGGCCACAAGGGATGAGATCGTCCGCTTACTGAAGTTCACACACACACACACACACACACCTACACACACCTACACACACACACACACACACACACACACACACACACACACACACACACACACACACACACTTCTTTCTCCTCACTCGTTCTTTTTTTCCACCAATATTTTTTCCTGTCTCTTGATTTTCCTCCGTCGCCCACCACTAATTACCCGACCCAGCAGTTGACGAAATGAATGATCGAGTTGATTTGCATTTTTGACGAGGTTGATTAGCATGACTTGACGGGTTGATTAAAAGTACTCCGTGAATTCCAAGAAAGGGAAAGAAGGAAGGAAGGAAGGAAGGAAGAAAGGAAGGAAGGAAGGAAGGAAGGAAGAAAGGAAGGAAGGAAGGTAAAAACACCATTTCAAGACTTTTTCTGTTAGCTTGTTAATTAATTATACTTGTTCCAGCACCTGTGTTTAGGATAATTACCTAGTTAATCACCATTGGTCCTGTTATAGAGGAATTAATTATGTTTTGCGTTGGTGTGTCTGTCTGTCTGTCTGGTAGTTTGTGTGTATGTATGTATGAATGTAGATACAGTATGTCAGTTTCCAGTAATCTTGTTTCTTTATTAGTGTTGATATTTCCTTCAAAACTCTCTCTCTCTCTCTCTCTCTCTCTCTCTCTCTCTCTCTCTCTCTCTCTCTCTCTCTCTCTCTCTCTGTCTGTGTGTGTGTGGGGCGGTGATCTGTTACATGGTATTAGTTGTGATTACTTCCTAGGGTCTCCCTTCATCCCCATCTGGACTCAGTTGTCACAATATGAATTTATGAGCGGTGTGGTGGGCGGTGGTCAGAGAGAGAGAGAGAGAGAGAGAGAGAGAGAGAGAGAGAGAGAGAGAGAGAGAGAGATGACGTACAGCTTGTGTGTTTTTGAGAGACTGACAGAAAGACAGACGAAATGAATTAAGAAACGTTGATAAATGGATGGATAAAGATAGAAGAATAGATGAGAGATAGAGAGAGATAATTAGCCTCATGGAAAGTTGCTGATTAAAAGAGTGTGTGTGTTTGTTTGAGTGTGTGTGTGTTTGAGAGTGTGTGTGTTGTTTGAGTGTGTGTGTGTGTATGTGTGTTTATATACAACCATGACCCTTGACCTTGACCTCCCCCTCCCCTCCTCTCTATCCCTTCTATTCGCTGAAAGTTTCCTCATCATCGACTCGCTAGTTTTTGAGATATTGTGTCAGAGGTCAAAGGAGAACTTTTCTGAACCTTCGAACTGAGACGCTAATAGTAATACAAAGATTGCTTCACCAGTGTCAGTCTGGCTGGTGTGGTGGTGATGGTGCTGGTGGTGGTGGTTGTAGTAGTAGTAGTGGTTGTTGTGGTGGTTGTTATGATAGTAGTTGTTGTGGCTGTAGTGGTGGTTGTTGTTGTGGTGCTTGTTATGATAGTAGTTGTTGTGGCTGTAGTAGTGGATGTTGTTGTTGTTGTTGCAGTGGTTGTTATGATAGTGGTTGTTGTTGTGATAGTTGGTGGTTATGATAGTGGTTGTTTATCATGACAGGTGCACAGGGACTTTTCGATCAAGTAGGAGGAGAAACGTACCCCAGTACTGCCAGTAGTTGGGGTTAATAGTGAGAGGAAGTTGTTGTGGAAGGGAAAGTGACGAAGTACACATACACACACACACACACACACACACACACGCACACACACGCACACGCATAGGTATTTCGTGAAGGTGACAAAATAGTAGATGTAAAAACTCACTAGTAAATAAATAAGTGTGACAGGATTCTTGTTTAGTAGTGATGCAATATTACGTTAGATTAAATTAGGTTAGATTAGGTCAGGTTAGGTTAGGTTAGATTAGTTCAGGTTAGGTTAGGTTAGGAGTGGTATTATTCGTTTATTATTTGTATTACGTTTATCTACATGATCGTCCCAATATAAATTCCGGTTTGAATTTTCGATAAAGGAATCCATAGAACTGAGAGCTATTTGGTTATTATCCTGTGTGGCGCGATATATAATTATATACTTGTACCTATTGGAGCGTACTTGACTGTTCATTGTTTAAATATATTGTTAATGTTTGTACCATGGAATATTAAGCCATTTTTTATATAGAGAGCAAATATCATACTCTTTAGTTAAGCAGCTTAATAATCAATGCTTCATTAACTATCTAATAACACAACTAGTTAGGTTCGGGTTATTAAAATATCGAAATGGGCCAATTAATGTTAAAATAGATTAAAAGAGTTAAATTGTTAATGCTGTCAAACATTTTATTTTCATTTTATTGCATTAAGAGGCGACTCATTATATGGTTTGGGGTCATAAAGTTTCTAAATGGCGTTTATTGGTGACTCACATGGCGATTACACTATGCTAATTCAGTTAAATGATATATATAGTAATTGTTAACGTAGAACAAGCGTTTAGAGACCTTAGTTGTTGAAGCGTGGTAACAGTATATATCAACACATCTTGATCAATACTGTGTAGGTAGTCTGTCCGTTCGTCAACTTTATCCATTTAAGATTAAACCAAAAAAAAAAAACTTCTGGTTCAATATTATTAAAACTTTGGAGATATTTGCGCGGGTGATCCTCTTTCAGACTGTTATCAGCCGTCAGCCAGCCTTGACTAAGATTGCTGCCTGTAATTACAACATGGTGAACTTAAAAGAGAAATTGTCTGAAAGTTCTGGGTCTCTCTTGTTGTTTGGATGGTTTGATCACCATTGTTTGTTTACCCATACTGTCTAGGTACATTGTATACCCACACTGTATAAGTACATTGTTTGTATACCCACACTGTATAGGTACATTGTATACCCACACTGTATAAGTACATTGTTTACCCATACTGTCTAGGTACATTGTATACCCACACTGTATAAGTACATTGTTTGTATACCCACACTGTATAGGTACATTGGTTACCTTTATTTTCTCTACATAAAGCATTGTATACCTGTATTGGCTAATTACCTGCTGATACTTATATACCTTCATTGTCTATATAGATGTTAAACTATACCTGCATTTTATATCAACTGTACCTACTGAACTACTTACACTTCTATCACGGTATAACTACATAAATAATCTATATCTGTCACACAAGTAAGAATTAGTCAGGTGTATAGACTGTCATTGTGGCCGTCGGTATAATGTTATTACTGCTACTCAACTTTTTAGGCGCGCAACAAGATCAATAATTACACGAGTCATTCAACAGTTAAATTTGTTAAATGGTGGAACTCTGTGACGATCACTGGCGGACATCTTGTTATTGTTTACCATCACCCCGTGTGACGTCACGCCCTGGCTAGGCGCCTGACACCCAATTAATGGATGTTATTGTGCAGTTTTTCAGTAACAGATTGTCCGCTGTAACTGTGCCCAGAGACTATTATTGGATCTGGTGAAGATTGGGAACCTCCGCTTATTTCACCTGATGATTAAACACCCTGATGCTAACCTAACCTAACCTAACCTAACTTAACCTAACTTAACCTAACCTAACCTAACCTAACCTAACTTAACCTAACCTAACCTAACTTAACCTAACCTAACCTAACCTAACCTAACCTAACCTAACCTAACCTAACCTAACCTAACCTAACCTAACCTAACCTAACCTAACCTAACCTAACCTAACTTAACCTAACCTAACCCCGAATTTAATGCTAAGGTGTTTAATCATCAGTTGAAATAAACTTGGCTTCATAAATTTCCTGGGATTCGTTTTTTTTCCCCTCCGTACACATATTAACCCTTTAGTGCCAAGGGTTTCTCTCAGTGACATAAAACCACCCGTCGTTAATCAGAATAAAGTACCTGAGTGCGGCACTGCTCTCTGAATGGCTTAAAACAAAAAGAGAGGAGGGAGGGGTGGGGGGGTCATTGAGATTTATTTTTTTCGTAAAGGTTGTGTCGTGATATTTTGTCTTCAAAGTTTTAGTCAAAATTGCTTATTCTTTTTCTTGTAGCTCTGATTATTTTCGTCTTTTTTCTTTCTTTCCTTTTATTTTAATTCCCTTTGCCATGTTTTTATTTTTTTACTTTCACCATTTTCTGTCTGTCTGTCTGTCTGTCTGTCTGTCTGTTGAATTTCAGTTTGATCGTTTTTCTCTTTCTAACACTATTTTCTTCTCTCTCTCTCTCTCTCTCTCTCCCTCCCTCCCTCCCTCCCTCCTTTCATCTTGCTCTACCTATCTTCTCTTTTTTTTTTAAATCTGTGCCACTTCTCTTTTCACCGACTCTCCCTCCTCTCTCTCGTTATCTTTTTCTTGTGCTCTTTTGATATCAAATTCCTTTATTCTCTTTTTATCCACTTTTTTCCTCTTCTCCCTTTCCCCTTCTCAACACTTCATCTTTCTTTCCCTTCGTTTTCTCTTTTCATCTCTCTCTCTCTCTCTCTCTCTCTCTCTCTCTCTCTCTCTCTCTCTCTCTCTCTCTCTCTCTCTCTCTCTCCCTCTCCATTATCATACCCTCCCCTCTCTCCCTCCCCTCCCCCCCTTTCTCTCACCTCTTTCCACCGTCTCCTCACACTGATCGTATTTCCGTGTGTGTGTGTGTGTGTGTGTG
The DNA here is from genome assembly GCA_958450375.1 of Homarus gammarus. Lineage (NCBI taxonomy): Eukaryota > Metazoa > Arthropoda > Malacostraca > Decapoda > Nephropidae > Homarus > Homarus gammarus. The sequence continues at coordinate 183,241 of CAUDMG010000786.1, read as the reverse complement.
TGTGTGTGTGTGTGATGGTGTAGAGGTGAAGGTTCCGCTGTTTTAATACTTAACTTAATTAAATGAAAAACGAACCAAGGAAAAGTCCTCAGTATCAGGAAGAGAGATTGGGAGAGTGAGTGGGGTAGGTGATGGGGGGAGTGAGTGGGGTGGTGGGGGAGGGGGGTGAGTGGGGTGGTGGGGAGGGGAGTGAGTGGGGTAGTGATGGGGGGAGTGAGTGAGGTGGTGGGGAGGGGAGTGAGTGGGGTAGTGATGAGGGAAGTGAGTGGGGTAGGTGATGAGAGTGAGTGGGGTAGGTGGGGAGGGAAGTGAGTGTGGGAGATGATTGGAGAGCGATTGAGATGGTGATTAAAGACTGGAAGTGAGAGTTTGAGTGATTTGGAGGCTGTGATTAGGGAAGTAATGATGACGGATTAGGGAGTGGGTTAATGTAATCAAAGTGAATGAGGATTAGTTCTGGATTATCTTTCTAATCAAGACGGCTTATAGGTGAAGATCTCAAGATTAAACGCTATGTAACCTCTGTATCACCTGAATGTTAGTCCATCCCTGAGGTTATTTCACCTGGAGATTAACCACCCTGAGGCTAACCTAACCTACCTAACCTAACCCAGCCTAACCTAACCTAATCTAAAGTTAACAATCTAATCAAATCTAGCGCTAACCTAACTTACCTAACCTAATTTAAAGTTAACAACCTTATCAAATCTAGCGCTAACCTAACCCAAAATATCATAGCCTAATTTAACCTAACCTAACCCCGACAGGTAGGTTTAAGTGTGTTTAATCATCAAAGTGAAATAAACTTGGCAGGTGAGCAAAATAACCACCAGGTGATCTATTATTAACTAGTATGTTCGTTACCTTTACAACTTCCGTATGCGACTTGTGGGGGTGGGGGGTGGTGGGGGGGGGGGGGGTTAATGATCGAGGAACACTTTATTAGGACACTTTACCCCGAGTGTCTTTAGTGTTAAGTGTGTCCTCCTCTTAAGTGTGTCCTCCTCTTAAGTGTGTCCTCCTCCTCTTAACTTAGGATTTATGCTGTGAGTGTGAGGCAATAAGAAAGTTAATTAAGACCCAGGGAATCACTTAAATTTTGGGGGTTACCTGAAGATTAGTCTCTCTCTCTCTCTCTCTCTCTCTCTCTCTCTCTCTCTCTCTCTCTCTCTCTCTCTCTCTCATTCATACTTTATCTCTCCAATTCAATTTTATAATTTTTTATTTCATTCCTCCTTCGTAAATTCTCATTGATATTCTTTTTCTCTTTCTGTTGACTTCTCTCTCTCTCTCTCTCTCTCTCTCTCTCTCTTATTCATACTTTATCTCTCCCTTTCTCTTTTTTATCTCATTCTTTCACATTCATCCCGGAAAATTGAGGGATTTTATTTTCGCTTTGCTGATTCCACCTTTATCTCTCTCTTTATCTTTCTCGTTCCTTTCTCTCTCATCTTTTCTCTTTTTCTCTTCTTTTAACTGCTATTGTTCGTATTTCTCTCTCTCTCTCTCTCTCTCTCTCTCTCTCTCTCTCTCTCTCTCTCTCTCTCGTGTATGTGTGTCTGTCTGTTTATTTATGTGTGTATCTGTATCTCTATGTCTGCTTGACTCTGTGTGTCTGTCACTATGTCTGTCTCTGTCAATGTCTACCTTTCTATTTGTCTATATCTATATTTCAGTGTCTGTCTCTTTGTGTTGATTAATATTTACATGTATTTGTTAGTGTGTTTGGTCTATCTATCTGTGTGTGTGTGTGTGTGTGTGTGTGTGTGTGTGTGTGTGTGTGTGTGCTGTCTGTCTGGCTTCGCGTGTGGGAGCCTGTGTGCCGACCGCCCTAGTCTACACAGCAGTAATTGACGACTCGACGTGTAAATCCATTAGCAGGGTCTTGTTTCTGTGGGGTAAAGGGTGTAGCTATCCAGTGCAACCAGGGAGGTGTCCGGTCTTCCTGGGTGGGTATGGGGAGGGGTAGAGGGGGTATTATTTCGTTGTAAATACGTCAGCTGTATGAATTCACTTAATTTTTTTGTGTAAATTAACCTTGAAACTTACGACTTTTGTAAATGAATTCTGAAACACGCCAACTATGTAAATTTACTCCAGTTACCATGTAAATGCATTATGGTAATAAGACATATGGGACTCCAAGCGACCATGGTGGTGACAGGCGCACAGGGCTGATTCACCGCCATTGTGCCTCTGTTTACATACATACAGCTGATTTGACGTCAAGTGCTGTTTCCTCGAGCAAACTGAGAGTGGAAGAGGAGGGAGATGGGGAGGGGGTAGAAAATGAATAAAGGGAGGAAATGGGAGAGACTGAAGAAGGGAGAGAGAGAGAGAGAGTAAGAGAGAGCGAATAAGGGGTGGAGGTAGAGAAGAAGAAAAAAAGAATGAGGGAGAGGAGTATGTGGAAGAGTAAATAAGGAGAGGTAGGACTAGATGAGTTAAGTGAGGCGAGAGAGAGAGAGTATGAATAACAGGGTAAGGAGGTAAAGGAGAAGGGTGAATATAGGAGAGAAATGAGAGAGGAAAGTGTGTGTGTGTGTGTGTGTGTGTGTCAACAAGCGAGCGAAGAGAGAGGCAGTAAGTAAGAGAGGAGAAGAGTGTGTGACATTGAATAAAGGAGAGAGAGAAAGAGAGAGAAGAGGATAAGGAGGAAGATATATAACCCCAGGATAATGAGAAATGAGAGAGGAGGAGGAGAGAATGATAACTAGGAATTGGAAGAGACAAAAAAAGGATATTAGAAGGTGGGAGATAGAGAGAGAGTTGAGAAATTTACATACACTCACCTAAATACTGATTTAATCTCCTCAGGCCAGTCAAAATCAGAGCTACAGAGAATCAAAGGCGACTGAGATTCCCGTTGTTGTTGTTGTGTTAATGTATTCAGATGCGTCAATAGCCAAAGTCGGGGGAAAAAAAAAAGTTTATTCACCAAGATTAACACACACACACACACACACACACACACACACACACACACACACATACACACACATACACAATAGCTTAAGAGTTATTGTATATATGCAGCATAATTTTAGATTCTTCGCTGGACAACAACTTTTAAATAATTGGATGTTCGTTCAAGTGACATAGTTTTGGATCACCTTAAAATTAGACACCCCAGCTTACTTTACCTTAATATTAGCCAGCCCAGCTTACTTTACTTTAATATTAGCCATCCCAGCTTACTTTACCTTTAGGCCACTCGCTTCTCCCTCACAATTATTAACTATTTTTTTATGATTTTTTTTCCATTTTTTTTTGGGGGGGGGGGGGGGGTGTTAACCAAAGCCGGGTAACTCAACATACGTTATAACAGCAAGATTTAGTGGCCACGGTGCTGCCGGCAATAATCTAATCTGGCTTCATATACCTCATGGTCCTCCCAGCAACAATGTGATTATTTATCAATCACTACTCACCACCACTACCACCACCACCACCCCCCACCCTTCTGCCAGTGCCGAGCTTTACTGAGAGCCTGTGGGGGAACTCCTCTCTCTCTCTCTCTCTCTCTCTCTCTCTCTCTCTCTCTCTCTCTCTCTCTCTCTCTCTCCTACTATCATCTATCCATCCATCATCTCCCGCTCTCTCTCTCTCTCTCTCTCTCTCTCTCTCTCTCTCTCTCTCTTTCAGCCCATAAATGAGAAGGTCCGCACCTGCTCCATCCCTTAACAAAATCCTAAGTTCTATTTGGACGTACTGTAATAGTTCACAATTATTAAGATTTGTTGGATATAACGTAACTTGCTCAAAGGACTTACTCGTTTAAGCACCCGAGTGTTATATTACTGTTGCTTCTATTATTATTATTATTATTATTATTATTATTATTATTATTACTGTTATTTTTTTATTATAGTTATTGTTGTTGTTGTTGTTGGTCTTATTTTTATCATTATTATTATTACTCCAACTTCTTGAGATAGACCTTTAATAAAATTATATTTATATACTTATTAGAGACATCTGCCCTCCAATCCTAACTTTTAATTTAATTTCCTCGTATTCTTTTACATTTTTTAATTTCGTATTCTGAAATTATGAGGGGAATTGCGTATGATTTAAAATTGTAGTCTTTTTAAGGGGAAACTGTGTTCAACTGTCTTTCAATGGCAGGGGGACATTTTTGGGTGTGAAAGATGATGATGATGATGATGATGATGATTGCACTATACCCCGCCAGAGGTCCCCAGATGTGGAAGTCTGTTAGCCTGTGTATAATTTTCATCACAGTAATTGAAGCCATTACTCAATTGGCAACAGTGGAAGTGATGATGGATATTTCCCCCGCCCGGCCTTTATAAGTTGGATACATTTTAAACTGATTTATATAATTACGTGGGTTGTAATTATTATTTTTTCTCTGATTACATTAAAAAAAATATTATGTGGGTTATAACTTTTGTCTCTAAAACTAATGATTATTGGTGTTTCTTGATATATTTAGATGAAAACCAAGATAATATATACATTATTTATTTATTTATTTATTTATTTATCATTATGTATGTTGACGTACGGGAGATGTAATGTATATGATAACCAAGAATACCTGCTTAATGGCCCTAGCTGTTGAGGTGCAGTGATACACAAGTTACGGGGTAGTAATTGAAAACTTAACTCTTACTTAGGGTATTGGTCTAGCGTGTACTACCCCGACCCACCTTCTCTAACTTTAAGGAAGGTTAGGTTAGGTTAGCGTTAGGTTAGGTTAAGTTAGCGTTAAGTTATCGTTAGGTTAGGTTGAATTAGCGTTAGGTTAGGCTAGGTTCTTTATCATTCGTTAAAGCAATCAATCAGGACCTGACCTGAACTGTAAGACTGCTTATCACTCCTTCAGACAGCCAATCAGAACCTGAGCTTGGATGAGTGTGCACCACCTCCTCAGATCTTCGTCTTATTGCACTAATTAATCATTGACTCGACGCGAAAGGATTACTTATTAATGTATATTACCCTCAAGGGATTATACCTCGCTATGAGCTTATTGACGTCAGAGAGATACAAAGCTCACGCCTTGCAACACCTGCTGTAAACAGTTGTACCTGCAACACCTGTAAATAATTATACCAACAACACCTGTAAATAATTATACCTACAACATTTTAAACTAGTTTTCTATTTAAAACATAATGTATTAAAACTAAATATAAAAATATGCTTACTCACAGAGATGCTTGAACCAGCTGTGGCATCCCAATAACGCTGTGATATTGTTTAAATGGTTTGTTGTAACACTATAACCAAGTGGTCGGTATTTAATATCCTTGACAGTAAGTGATGGTTGAGCAACCAAAAATAACTGATATTGGGTGTGTGTATATGTGAGCTGGTGGCATGTTAGCGTGTGTGTGTGTGATACTTTTATTAATAATTAAAAGTTGTCTTTGTCCAGGGTTGTGACTTAGGCTTAGTGAACGATGCTAAGCCTATTACCTTAATATCTAATTAGTTTAATTATGAACAACAAGCGGGCACTGTTGTTAAGAAATTGTATTATTTTAATTAAATAAGAAAAAATATTTGTTACAATAGAAATTAATTATGGAGTACAGAGATATTCCCAGCATCGTGGTATTACAGTAAATGTCTGAGATAAAATATAAAGTACAGTTTGTCTTTTTTTAGCAGCAAATAGAAAAATACAATTTGCCGATGTTCCCATGAAATTGCATCCCTAATGTGATTTTCAACTGGATACGAATCCATTGCAAAAAAACTCTGGTTTCATTATTGTCAATTATTTATATACTGTGAACACGCAAATATTTTATTGGAAAAAAAAAGGGCCTCACTTTTTTAGGTATTATTTGCTACAACCCAGATAGTTTTTTGTCCACCCGACCGAGGAAGATATAACAATCGATATGTGTTTGTCAGTAAGTTGGTTCGCGGAATCATTTCGTTAAAGAATTTCACATAACTCGGTACAACATGTGTGACTCTACAGTATGGTTGATGGTCGTGTGCCAGGATGACGTTACAAGGCTCCATGACTGTAATATTCACGAGACTTTGATGAAGTGAAAGGAACAAGGTAACTTCTCGTTGACAGGAGAATGTGTTCATGCCAAGGATAACCATGAGCGGTGGTGGTGGTGGCAGTAACCAAACAGGGCTAAGGTGAGGAAGCACAGACCTGATAAAGGCTGTTAATAGTGACCTACCAGCGCGCGCCTCAGTCACTGCCGTCTGTTATTATCCAAAGGTTTAAGTAGGACATATGTTAGGTTCAATTCGAATCTAACATAATGAGAATCTTACAGGTTTAATCAGATTCTAACACAACTGATGCTCACCTGAGGTAACAGGGACGTAGTGCAAGAGTTTATATATAGTTGTGTTAGGTGCGTCATTAGCTAACATGGGATGATGAAGCAAGGATGGTGGAAATATATCTGTCTCTGTCTGTCTGTCTGTCTGTCTGTGTGATTGCGATGGTCTGTGTGTTTGTCTGTCATTGTTTTGTTTTTTAGTTACCTTGCGTGGCTGACATGGTATATGTGGATGGTTGTGTATCACGTGCTCGTCTGCCTGTCCGTTTGTCCGTTCACTCATCTGTACGTTCATCTATCCCTTCGACCTTTCATCCGTCCGACCGTCCGTTCAACCGTCCGTCCGTTTATTCATCCGTCCATTTATCCATTATTCTGTTTATCCATTTAGGCATCCGTCCCACATAACACTCACTATAAATGGAATTAACCTCAGGTGTTCCCTTGATTAAAAAGTTTTATTAATCATTATAATGGAAGGAAACAAGACACGTAAGAGGCTAGATGTACCATAATGAAAGAACAGGTATATTATTAACCCAACCCAACCCAACATAACATAACATGCATAACCTTGCCTAGCATAACCTAACCTAACATAACCTACATAACGTAACGTAACATAACTTATCCTAGCATAACCCAACATAACCTATCCCAACCTAACATAACATAACCTATCCTAGCCTAACCTCATCCCTCCTTATAGTGTTAGGGTGGGTGAATCTTTAGGCGAAATAAACGGGGATGAATATTTTTCAGGTGATCCGAGAAAACGAAGAGAGAGAGAATTGCAGCTGGTGTGTACATCATTCCCCCGAAAAAGTGTCTTCACGGAGGGGGTCGATGAATTTCAAAATGAACACTGTGACTCCTGTTGTCTCGGTAGGGTTGTCAAAATTCTTCGTCCGTTGTGTCATATTGTCTCGCTACAAAATCTTAAGGATACTTTCTGGAGCGAGTTGCAGATGGACTTGGTAAATATTGTTCAAGGACGTGAACTCTTGAAGTGTGTAGATTATATTAAGTGTTTATGTAGTTTTAGTCTGGGTTTAATCCCTTGAGTACGATAACCTAATCCCTTGAGTACGATGACCTAATCCCTTGAGTACTATGACCTAATTCCTTGAGTATGATGACCTAATTATTCAAGTACGGTGACCTAATTCCTTGAGTATGATGACCTAATCCCTTGAGTACGATGACCTAATCCCTTGAGTACGATGCTAATTCCCTAAGTACCATGAATTAGCCCAGGAAAGTATTTAGGTTAGGTTAGCTTTAGGGGGTTAATCTTAAGGTTAAATAAGCTAGGTTAGGTTAGTTTTGAGGGTTAATGATAAGGTTAAATATGCTAGGTTAGGTTAGCTTTGAGGGTTAATGATAAGGTTAAATATGCAAGGTTAGGTTAGCTCTGAGGGTTAATGATAAGGTTAAATATGCTAGGTTAGGTTAGCTTTGAGGGTTAATGATAAGGTTAAATATGCTAGGTTAGGTTAGCTTTGAGGGATAATGATAAGGTTAAATATGCTAGGTTAGGTTAGCTTTGAGGGTTAATGATAAGGTTAAATATGCTAGGTTAGGTTAGCTCTGAGGGTTAATGATAAGGTTAAATATGCTAGGTTAGGTTAGCTTTGAGGGTTAATGATTAGGTTAAATATGCTAGGTTAGGTTAGCTTTGAGGGTTAATGATAAGGTTAAATATGCTATGGGCTAATATTTAGGTGTTCCTCATAGTGTGTTCGTGTTATGAGTCTGTTTCAATTGTTGTGTAATATTTTGGTTAGGTTAGGTTATGTTATGTTAGCTTAGGTTAGGCTAGATTAATGTTATGTTATGTATTCGTGTTGTGAGTGTTTCAAATGTTGTGAAATATTTTGGTTTTGGTACCAGGGAATATTTAACCACACTCAAGTTATTGCATCGAATTGTGAGTCGGTTTAATATTGTTACATTTTTCAATTCATAAGAGGTTCTCAGGGGGTAAAAGATATGCAACGAAAGTATTGCAGATTGCATGTTGACAAGATATAAATGTAAGAATGAAGAGTATGAAGATTTTGGTTTTATGTGAAGATCGTGGTGTTATGTTAAGATCGTGGTGTTATGTTAAGATCGTGGTGTTATGTTAAGATCGTGGTGTTATGTTAAGATCGTGGTGTTATGTTAAGATCGTGGTGTTATGTTAAGATCGTGGTGTTATGTTAAGATCGAGTGTACTGTTAAGATCGTGGTGTTATGTTAAGATCGTGATGTTATGTTAAGATCGTGGTGTTATGTTAAGATCGTGGTGTTATGTTAAGATCGTGGTGTTATGTTAAGATCGTGATGCTATGTTAAGATCGTGGTGTTATGTTAAGATCGTGGTGTTATGTGAAGATCGTGGTGTTATGTTAAGATCGTGGTGTTATGTGAAGATCGTGGTGTTATGTGAAGATCGTGGTGTTATGTTAAGATCGTGGTGTTATGTTAAGATCGTGGTGTTATGTTAAGATCGTGGTGTTATGTTAAGATCGTGGTGTTATGTTAAGATCGTGGTGTTATGTTAAGATCGTGGTGTTATGTTAAGATCGTTGTGTTATGTTAAGATCGTGGTGTTATGTTAAGATCGTGGTGTTATGTTAAGATCGTGGTGTTATGTTAAGATCGTGGTGTTATGTTAAGATCGTGGTGTTGTGTGAAGAGAGTAGTATTATTTCGTAGGGGTTGGGGATGCTGTGAAGGCCTAACTTAACATGACCAAACCTAACCTAACCAAACCTAACCTAATCTAACTTAATCTAACATATCCAAGACTAACCTAACCTAATCTAACATATCCAAGACTAACCTAACTTAACCACTAACACGCAACAGACTATCCTAATTAGGTGGTGTTGTGGTGGATTTTTCTCGTGTTAATCGTCTTTTGTTTTCACGGGATATGTAAGAGACTATAGATACCGTATAGAAAAACACACGCGTTCCTATAGACAGGTTTGGTTGATATAGAATTATAGGATCTGTTTCTATATAGAGGGAGTTGCTGAGTGACCCCCACCACCACCACTACTACTACTACCTCTAACCAACACTACCCCTTATCACCACTATCCCTTATCACCACTACCCATCACCACCATCACTACCCCTTACCACCGTCACCACCATCATCCTTTAGCACCACCCCTCACCACGCCTCTCGCCACCATCCCTCACCACGCCTCTCGCCACCACACCTCACCACGCCTCTCGCCACCACCCCTCACCACGCCCCTCACCACCACGCCTCTCGCCACCACCCCTCACCACGCCTCTCGCCACCACCCCTCACCACGCCTCTCGCCACCACCCCTCACCACGCCCCTCGCCACCACGCCTCTCGCTACCACCCCTCACCACGCCTCTCGCCACCACCCCTCACCACTACTCCACACCCACCACTAACTCATACAGAGACACGCACTAGACCACCAAATCGTTCACCTTTGCATCAAAACGCTGTGGTATAATGAGACCTAACTTGATCAAAGGCGTGTGGACACAGTGCAAATATTACAGGGTGATGAGGTGGTGTTGGTGACTATATATTGCCACCCATCATGCCCCCCCCCCCACACACACACCCATCATGCCCCCCCCCCACACACACACACCCATCATGCCCCCCCCCCCACACACACATGCAGTGTATAACAATGTTGATTGCAATTATGTTTTTGACGTTTGGTTGCGTTATATGGTTGGGTTGAGTTGATCATGTGTGGTGTTTGCTTTGCGAATGAGGTGTGAGTGTGTTCGGGGATTGTGTGTGTGTGTGTGTGTGTGTGTGTGTGTGTGTGTGTGTGTGTGATGGTCTTTATACCAATGAGGAGGACAACTTAGAGATCCATCCTGGTGATTGTCTAATTAAGCCAATTAAACGGGATCTTACACCTGCAATAGAGAGGAATTAATCTTATGAACGTTTCGGAATTAATCTTTTTGTTTCAGGTGTATTTGAGCCAATTAGTTGCATTCTCATATAACTAATTAAGGGAGTAATTACATACCAGCTTTCAGAACCCCCACCTTATACGTTTTAGCTTTGGTGAATGTTACATGCATCAGTAATTATGAAGGAAATTTGTTACCAAGCTTTCAGAATCTAGCTTTGTGTCAATTCTGAAGTATGTCATTTATCTACAAGCCATCGTCAGCTGTTAAGGAGTAAAAGGAGTAAACAAAAATAACTTACAATATTAATGATCCTCACCCATGGTTACCTATGTTTGTACACCTTTCCAGGGGAGGAGGTTGGTTTGCCGGTGGTGACCTGAGGCTCCGGCTACCTGAGGGAGGCTGTGTGGGTGTTTGTGGGTAGACTCTCTCTCTCTCTCTCTCTCTCTCTCTCTCTCTCTCTCTCATATGACCATAGTTTCACAGTTATAACACATCACAGGTGGGATTGGAATGTGATAAAAATCTATGGAACATAATTGAAATACCCAGTGTTGCCAATACCAATTTATTCACAATCAATTGCAATCTGATATGGATTTTACAGTAAATGTTCAACGTTCAGGGGCCTTCTACCTGAACGTTACTTGAAATAAGGTCTTGATATTTTATGTTTCGTGGCTATAGACTTGTTACAGTTCTCCTCCCTTAACCTATTTTGTGTTATAACTCCGATGCTATGGGGTATTAGCACTGTGGTCATGATAGAGAGAGAGAGAGAGAGAGAGAGAGAAAGAGAGAGAGAGAGAGAGAGAGAGAGAGACCAGAATCACATGCGAGTTCTTCATCTCCACCAGCGATGATCATTTCTCCCTGGCGCCCGAAAGACCACTTAGTCTAGAATATCAGACTGTCTTGGGTTAAAACATTTTCCTCTTATATTAACTGGTGATGTGAGAACTTTTCTGGCTCATCCAACCTAACCTATGTAACTTAATCTAAGCCTAACCTAACTGACTCACTTAACCTAACTTACGACACACAAAGATGGATTCTCAAAGGTTTCTGCTGTATCTTTCTTCCCTATAACTAGTGTGTTAAGTTTGATAAGTTATGTTTGTATAAGTTAGGTTAAGTTATGAAAGGTTTGATTATGATATATCTGGTTAGGGATTGCTAATATAGGTTAGTTTAAGTTAAAATATGTTAAGTTTGGTCAAGTTATGTTTACCTCCTAGTTACGTGTGCATAGGTTAAATTAGGTTAGCTTAAGTTAGGATATGTTAAATTAGGTTAAAATAAAATATATAGATCCCACAAGTATCAGCTCAGTAAACGTCATGTTAGCGAGGACCAATCATCATACATCAGTCCCGCATACACGTGGGTTCTGGCCAATCATATCTCGGGTGTCGCGGTGTCCAGGGTCTCTCAAAAAATAATTAGGAGTAAAATGAAAATTAAGTGAACAGGATCAGCAAGCAAATAAAGAAACGGAGGAAAATAATTGGGAAAGGAAGAAAAAGAGGAAATTATCGTAAGATGGATGGAGAGGTCAATAAAAACACGATAATGAAGAAAAACGAAGAAGATAACAAGTCGAAATATTTAAAATATATGTAATAAATATTTTTTTTCACAAGATTTATTTCACGAAGTATTTTTTTATTACAGACTTTTTAACTTATTCCACAATTATTATTATACACTATTATTTAATATTAATTATTTCCTAGATGAGTTATATATATATATATATATATATATATATATATATATATATATATATATATATATATATATATAATTTTTTTTCCAAGATATAATCACGGTCATTTTACTGTTGTTATTATTATCATTATTTATTTATTATTATTATTATTACGGTATTATTTTAATTTTATTATTTTATTATTATTTGTTATTACTATTATTTTTATTTATTAATATTATTATTATTATATATATCTGAGGGGGGGGGGGATTTTAAAATGTTGGCAAGAGCATCTCGAGTCGGCCATAAAACTTCAGCGAGCTTTTACAAACTTTCTCAACTTACCTGACTTTACGCTAATAAAATACCTTTAACTAAGTCGACGATGGAACCAGACTTGCCTCGTGTCACCCTTCAGCTTTGTTCAGTATTTTTTATAATCTTAAATGTCTATATGAAAAAGTAATATATATTTTGCATCATTGGTTAAAAGTATGTTACATCAATGGTCAAAAAAAATGTTTTTATATCAATGGCTAAAAAAAAAAATAATACATTCATGGTAAAAAAAAGTTCCATTATTAATTTAAACAAAAATATCTCCATCTATTCAACTTAGATAGAATATAAAAGTGTAAATATGGTAATGGGGTAAATTTCAGGTACAGAATTATTCGTGTTGTCGTCAAAGTGGTTGTCAGGTATTGGCATTATTATTATTATTATTTTATTTATTTATTATTTATTTATTTAAAGTTTGTCGGATCTTAGGTACATTATCGCTCGTCCCGTGGCTGCTAATTGGGCTAGATCCTACCTGAGATTCCAACATTACCTGAGGATGAAATGGAGTGGCTGGTTTATTTAGGTTAGGTGATTTATTTATTTATTTTTTGTATATACTGTATATTGAGAGGGATACCGACATGTGTGTGTGTGTGCGTGTACATACAGTATATATAATTTAACTTGGATTTGTATCATCAGGAACAACACTATATTATCGGGTTTTTTAGAATTATTTAAAAAGATAAAAGAAATCTCAGGGAGAGAGAGAGAGAGAGAGAGAGAGAGAGAGAGAGAGAGAGAGAGAGAGAGAGAGATATCTTAGCGTAGGAGAAAAACTCGGGTATAGAAGCCATAATTGCCTCACTCTTCGCTTCTTTCTCTTTACAAAAACTTAATGACATTTTTCCTCATAAATTATACGATTTTCTTATATAGTTTGTTGGCTTAAAAATGAGGTGATTTCTTCTGATAAAATTTGGGATAACAAGATATTTAATGTTGTTTGAAAATTATATATTTTATTCTGATTAAACGTGTTATTATTTATTGTATTTTATATATATTTTAATATTTTTAGGAGGAAATTTTCGATGAGCTAATTTCTTTGTAATATATTTAATTAATTTACGAAAGTTACTTATGTGAAAATTTCAGTAATACAACAAAGTAAATCGTATATTTCATAAGGTGATTACGTGCACCAATTAGAAATGAACTAGATCCTTGTTTAATGGCCGTCACCTTGTGTTAGGGTAATGTGTCGCTGTGTGCGAGTTCATGTATGTTGCTGGGGAAATGAGCTGCTAAAGACGTGTGTGTACGTATACATACCTGTATATGTATGAACGTATGTATGTATGTATGCTGCAAGTGGCACAAAACACAGGAAAGTTCAATTAGTTTCTATAATTTCACACACAGAAGCGTAATACTAGGACATTGCCTCATTAAGCCCGGCAGAACGTGACCTGCACCCAACACGCTTTCTCTCAACACGTTCTGATCATGTCGCCCCCCTCTCCACGTCTACTCGGCTTTCTGCTCATTTTAACCTGTAGTTATTTTTACCTACCTTTATTATTATTGTTGTTGTTGTTGGTGGTGGTATTATTATTAAAGGTTATTTTCTCAGGTATTCCACATCCGTCTCTGCATGGTCGAGTTTTGACGAGTCTTAATGCGTCATCTTGTTGTCATGGTGAGTGTATTGGGTGTGGTGTTTTGTAGCGGTAGTGTGGTGTGGTGTGGTGTGGTGATAGTATATGGTGGTGGTAGTGTGATGTGGTGATAGGATGTTATTGGTGGTGGCGGCGGGGTGTCGTTCTGCACAGCTAAGTTATTGTGACCTATATTTCACGCTACAGTGGAGGCCAAAGGAGGGTGGTTTCTGAGCCATATCTCCCACAGTGCATCATACGGGGTGAAGGTCGACCCAGTTCCGGATCCACTTTACTAAATGATAAGCACATCAGAATTTCTGTGCCGCAGTGAGCTTATCTTTTATGATTTCTTTAAGATGGTCGTGTTTATGTGTGGGGGTGGTATTATTAGTACATTTACTGACAAAAGTATCAGGCTACATTAGGGTTGGGTATATACTGTTTAACCTTCACTCACAATTTGCCCCCCCCCCCCCCCCTGATACGGGTAACCACCTCCTACAGTCGCCGTGATGATATCTCAGTCGGGGAAGATTTTGTTCTTGCCCGGTCTATACCCGGGGGTCCGTGGTCAATGGTAATTCGTTGGTGCACAACCTTGGAACCCATGAGATAGGTGTTTAACTGCCTCCGTTTTGGAGCTGTGGCTGGAACAGACAAACACTTCATATTATTATAGATAATATAAATTATTATTATTATTATTATTATTATGTTAGATAGCCTGAAAAGCCCTGTGTCATAGAGATGTACCGAGTGTCCGACCGGCGTCACATTTCTTTTTAATAAAAATACTGTTCCGGGAGGTCCACAAGGCTAGTGTTAACCAGACTTAGCAAGAAGTATCCCTAGGGGGCAGGAATATACAATTATTCATATGAAGGCTGCTAATTTTCCCAGGGGTGTTGGGGGCCGGTCGCTATAAGGGGAGAATAAGGATACTATTTAAAAAACAATCAAATGGAATTAGACCACCTGAAGATTAGGCACCCGAGCTTATATTACCTGATGATTAAACACTACTGCAAACCTAATTTAACGTAGCCTATAGACTATAGAGTAACCTAACCTAACCCAACCTAACCCAACGCAGCCCAACATAACCTAACTCAACATAACCTTAGCTAGCCAACCTAACGTAACACTAAACCAACTTAAACTAACCAAACGTACCATAACTCAACCTAACGTAACCAAGGACTGAATGGATAGAGGCGACATCCTCTGTGTACTGTATACAAGAGAGGTGTGTGAAGCCAGGCCACAGATGCCACAGATAATCACGAACAGACGGCGGTTATAGATAATCCTGCAAGACTTATACTACTGTTTTGTTTATTACGCGCATTATACAGTAGTTGGATCAACCAAAGGGGGTGAGGCCAGTGAGCAAGAAGCGCCGCTTCATTTGTCAAAGGCATCATTCACGGTCACTGGCCTAACTTGAGGCAGCGGACGTCGCCTCCATTTATTCAACCTCCTTGACAGTGACGTAACCTAACCTAACCTAACCTCCTTGACCATAGCCTAACCTTGATCCTAACCTAACCTAAGTAGTATAGTTTAATCATCAGGTGAACTAAAGTAGAACGAGGAGACCTAATCTTCACGTGATCTATACAATACCTCAACATAAGGTAGACAATTAGGAAATACATAATGTAGTAATCTTGTAACTTCACTACAGGTACTCGCTAATGTATATGTTTATGCTAATTGAGACCCCCGAATTAATGGTTTAGTTTCAGGTTAGGTCAGGTCAGGTTAGGTCAGGTTATGCGTAGTTTGCCTTCTAGAAACGTTGGTTAATGTAGTATATAGTGATGTATAATTTAACAGGATAAATCAAAGACAAAAGTCGTGTTTGTCCGAAGATTAAATATAACTCGTGAAACATTATGAGAGCCCTACCACATTACCACAAGGCAGAGCGCACCAAAAGTTTTAGCTCTTCGTCACATGTTTTCACCAAATTTCACGACACGACTTTTATCTTTCATTGTACATATGGCAGAGAATCTTTTCCCAATCCCCTGGTTTTTTTTTTATAAATCAAAAGAAAATGGTTTAATTGTTTACTGGGCAATAGGTTTATTATACTTGAAGGGCTATTTATATGTTTGTAATCTCGAGGTCATATATGGTTGTACTCTGGAGTTCATCTGTTTGTACCCTGGGGGTCATATGTTTGTACTCTGGAGGTCGTATGTTTGTACTCTGGAGGTCAAGTTTGTACTCTGGAGGTCATGTTTGTACACTGCAGGTCATGTTTGTTTGTACTCTGGAGGTCATGTTTGTACTCTGGAGGTCATAAATAGTCCTACCTTAATATTATGGACAGGTACATTCCATTTCTCTCACACGGTATTTTTTTTGGGGGGGGGGGGGGGTGTTCTTTTGTCTAAAACCTAGAAGCGAAAATGTGTAAAGAAATTGTGGGATAAACACCGTATAAAGGGAGACAACAGAAAATGGAATAAAGGAGGAGAAAAGTGAAATAAAAATTGGTTGGAGAATTGCTTTGTTATGTTGTTTCATTTTAGGGTTTTTGTGTTCGTTGTTTACCAAGTGTTGGGGGGGACGGAGGGTATTGATGAACACTGGTGAGAGAGAGAAGTGTTGCTGTTCTCTCACATAAGGAAGAGAAGTGTTATTGTTCTCTCACTAGGAAAAACATTGCAATGGAGAACATAGACCCACGATATCATTCCCCCCCCCCAAAAAAAAATATATATAATAATAATAATAATAATAATAATAAGAAGAAGAAATAAAAATAGAATGAAAGAAACAAAAACAAAGAGAAAAACATTACAATAAAAGCTAAAAGGTGTTGGTAATTTTAAATGGAGGACAATCTACGGTGATGTCTCGCTTATAGTAATTGTACGATACAAGGTTAGAAATACTGGCACCCTTACAAACCCTGTGAACTAACCTCGTGTGAGACCTTAGTAATAACACCTTTAAATTTACCCCATAATTACTAAATATCTTGGAATAATTGTTAAAACTTGTTGTTGATATTTTTTAGGTTAATAAATGCAATAGTCATCAATGGGTAAACAAATAAATAAAAGGGGTAAAATTGTCTTGTTTTTTTTTTCCCTTTGATTGCACAGTGAGTTTATTTTAGCACAGTGACCGTCAGTAATGTCTCACACAGCCTTGTCAGTTTGTTTATTTATCGTGTCTCTTAATTATTGTGAATACAGTGATAACACATCCCCAGTTGCTGTATGTTTTGTGTATACTCGTATCACCAGTATACCCACAGGACTTTCTCGTGTATGTTAAGTATGCAACATGAGTGAGCTAACCTAACCGAACTTAAAATATCTTAACCTAACCTAGCATACTTTAACCTAACCTTAACCTTAATTACCTTAACCTAACCTAACCTAGCATACTTTAACCTAACCTTAACCTTAATTACCTTAACCTAACCTAACCTAACCTAACCTAACATACTTTAACCTAACCTTAACCTAACCTAACATACTTTAACCTAACCTTAACCTTAATTACCTTAACCTAACCTAACCTATCCTATCATACTTCAGGTTAGTCCTTCACATGCTCAGGAATCTCTCTCATATTAGTGTGTTTTAATATAGTTTCCTCTCCCTTACAGGTATGTGTTATGAGCCGCAGGTGGGAGGGGGAAGATGGAGTGATTATTTTAAAGGTAATTGTTCTCGTCTACCATTTGTAGTTATTTCTTAAAACATTTCTTCAAGGACTAATGTAACTTTGTGTAATTTTTATGAATGATGATGATGATGATAATGGTAATGATGATGTATTGTACTGTCAGTGTAGTGAGTTGTTTGGTATAGTGCCATTCATGTTTATAACTAAAGTAATCATATTTGTGCTATATATTCACCACTACAACCTCCTTTGACCTGTTGTTTAAGGTCAAATGCATAATTCTGATTAAGACTCGACATTGAACTAGTTGGCATCTTGACCGAGTGAACTATTGTTATTGTCGTCAGGGTTTTTTTTTGTTTTCGTTGTTTTCGTGTAATAGGTCCTGGCTTCCCGTTTTCAGTGGATCACTTATATTTACAAACTTTATCGCTCTTAAAAAAAAATTGTGCTTGTATCAGTATTACCAACATCACGTCACTCTAAAGGTAAGTCCAGTAGGTGATGTTCTCCTACCACCCCAAATGAGAAAGTAAACTTGTGTATGGTAGAGGGAACTAAATCGTGTATGGTAGAGGGAACTAAATCGTGTATGGTAGAGGGAACTAAATAGTGTACGATAGAGGGAACTAAATAGTGTATGGTAGAGGGAACTAAATAGTGTACGATAGAGGGAACTAAATAGTGTATGGTAGAGGGAACTAACTAACCATACATTATCATAGACTGTGTCAGATAGAGAACTACAGATCATAAATATATAAAGTAGTTTGATGACGCTTATTGGTGGTTTATATTAGCATCCCTGAGCGTGTCTTATAAATGTTCATATATAAACAAGATATCGGTGTCGTCACGGGCCACTTAACGTGTACATTATAGGTGTGTGTGTGTGTTTGTGTGTGTGTGTGTGTGTGTGTGTGTGTGTGTTTGTGTGTGTGTGTGTGTGTGTGTGTGTGTGTGTGTGTGTGTGTAAGACGGTGACTGATATATACACGCAAGTAACCTCGTGTAAATATAAAATTGGTAATGGGTTACAATTTGGTAAAACGAAAACCGATTTGGGTAAGTAATATTATTTTGAATTCGACGAAATTGGATATATCAGTATCTCTCTCTCTCTCTCTCTCTCTCTCTCTCTCTCTCTGGTATACAGCATACAAGGATAATACAACACTCTATTTATATAATGGAAGACATCCTAGACAGGGAGGTGACACCGTCCTCTCCCTCCCCACCCCTTCCATCCCTTTCTCCTCCCTTACTCCCATTTCCCCCTTTCCTCCTTCACCTTCATCCCTCTTCCCTTCCTCCTCCCTGAACCTTTTACCTTCTCTTTTCCTCTTCCTTCAAACCCATCCCTCCTCCCTTCCCCATCCTTTAACCCAACCCATCCTCCCTTCCTCCTCCTTCACCCCTATCCCTCCCCTTCCTCCTCCCTCAACCCCATCCCTCCCCCTTCCTTCTCCCTCACCATCGTCCTCCTCTCTCACTCCCCTGCCTCCTCCCTCACCCCTATTCCCCCTCCGCCCTCATCCCTTCTCCCACTCCACCTCCACCCCCCCCCTCCACTCCCATCCCCTCACCTGCCCAGCGATGCGTGAAAGTTTGTGGAAAAATTCCTTCAACTTTTTTATTTACTTGTTCGTACGTTTTTGGAAGTCTAGAAAAAGTCCCTGACCCGTATATTTGTAGGGTGACCTTAGACCTAGAGTTCCTGAGGTCTGATTGATGATCTTCAAGGTCGAGGGTAATGCTTAACTATACTCCATAATAGAGTTTCGAGGGTGAGGGTAAACAGCCAATCTCCATACCAAAGCTTCAAGGGCGATGTCAACACTCACCCTCCATATCTACCTACACACTTACCTACCCTGGTGTCGAGGAAGTTCTCCAGGTCAGGGTGTGTTAGAATCTCAATTAATCAACAAAGTAGTGAACCAGGGAGGGAATGAACCAATGAGGCAATGAACCAGTGAACCAATGAACCAATAAGGCAATGAACCAGTGAGGGAATGAGGCAATGAACCAGTGAGGGAATGAGGCAATGGACCAATGGGGCAATGAACCAGTGAACCAATGTACCAGAGGCAATGAACCAGTGAACCAATGAGGGAATGAACCAGTGAGGCAGTACACGTGCTGAAGAGTTAAATCATACAGGCAATAAAACGGCGACTTCGAAAGCAAACGAGACAGTGAAGTAATGAATCGGTGAATTACTGAACCAATAAACCAGTGAACCAATGGGCCAGTGAACCAATAAAGCAGTGAATCAATGAACCAAATGCCTCCCTGTGTAACCTCTCCTCCTCCTCCTCCTCAGGCTTTCCTCCCTTCCTCAATCAATTCCTCTTCCTCCTTACTCAATCTCTCCTCTTCTTCCTCGTTATTCGATTAATCTTCCTCTTCTTAACCCATCTTCCTCTTCCTCCTCTTCCTCCTCACTGAAGATGTTTCTACCTGGCCCTGAAGGATACGTTCACCTGGCCCTGAAGGATACGTTCACCTGGCCCTGTTACAGAAAGATTTTGATAATAGATAAAATGTTATAATAAATATGCAATTTTTTTTAATGATGTGTAGAGTACAGCAGCAGGTGTGGGCAGCTTGAGGCCATGAGCACTGATGGCCTACACCACCTGTCTTTAGTCTCACGCTGGTACAGGCACCGGTGCAGGTATATATGCAGGCACAGGTACACCCACAAGCACAGGTACAGGCAGGGGCTGGGGTATAATTGGTAGCAGACGTACAGGTACAGGTGTGTAGAGGTGGATGATGGCAGGAGAATATTAATGACTTAATGACCCGTATTTTTGATATGTTAATTGACACCAAGTACAGGTATATACAGGTATAGCTACAAGTATACGTAAATATACTGTAAATAAAGTAGGCCCATTTTAGAATAGTATAGATAGACAGACATAAATAGATAGATAGACAGAGGGATGGATAGACAGATAAATGTAATTGGATGGGAAAGTATGATTGAGAGTGTGTGTTGGTGGGAGGGTAAGTGAGTGAGACAGGTGGAAGAGTAAAGAAATAATAGACAGTGAAAGGGGGGGGAGGGTAGATGGAGGGTGAGAGGAGGGGAGGGAGTTGGAGTAAATGGAGGGTGAGAGGAGAGGGAAGTGAGAGGAGTGAGAAGAGGGAAGAGAAAAGATGATGATTATGATGAAGTAGGAAGGGAGAAGGAAAAGGAGAGGGTGGTGTTAAAGTCAGAGGGAGAATGCATCTCTCTCTCTCTCTCTCTCTCTCTCTCTCTCTCTCTCTCTCTCTCTCTCTCTCTCTCTCGGGGTTAGAGAAAGAAAATTAAATAAAACATAGAAAGTTATATAAACCGAAAGTAAAAAAAAAGAAAATATTTTTTGCTTAGAATGAAAGAAAAAAGAAAGACGCATATTAAAAAAAAATGAGAGAGTTCGAATTTAGACTCAGTGCCTGAAACAGAAAGTAGTGAAAGTTAAATGAGGCGAAAATGAAGCCATGAGTGAAATCGTAAATAAATGGAGGAGACTCAGTGGAGGGGAGAATAGCGGGAGAAATATGGAAATCCAAGTGAAAATCAATTGTGGTGAATACAAAGGAGGAGTGAAGGAAGGAAGAAAGGGAGGGAAGGTTAATACAGAGGATTGAAGGAAGGAAGGAAGGAAGGAAGGAAGGGAAGGTTGATAAAGAGGAGTGAAGAAAGGAAGGAAGGGAAGGGTAATACGGTGGTGTGAAGGAAGGCAGGAAGGAAGAAGGAAAGGTTAATAAAGAGAAGGAGTGAGGGAAGGAAAATGAGAAGGAAGGCTAAAACAGAGAAGGAAAGAAGTTAGGAAGGCCGATAAAAAGAAGGAAGTTGAATACAGAGAAGGAAGGAAGGAAAACGAACACAGAGGAGAGAAGGAAGAGAGAAATTAAATAATAGAAGTCAGGAAGATGATGGTATACCCTTGTGTGTGTGTGTGTGTGTGTGTGTGTGTGTGTGATACAGACATGATCCACGCATACACTACACACGATCAAAAAAGTATCTGTACACATTTTGGGCGAAACAATATGACAGCACGGACGATGGCTTTTACAAAATGTCATATATCACTTGCTGGCGATATTTCCTGTTTTATCCATAGTAAATAGTGTTATTATAATGTACATTCAGAGGAAAATAGATTAATCTCGTGAACACTGTGTAGCGTAGTTCATGGTGGTAGTTAGGTTGTGGTTATGATGGTTGTTTAGGAAATCATCGGACATAATATGTACAGATATTTTTTTGATCGTGTGTACATACCTCATATGTAAACACTTGATATGTACACATTTAAAACGTACATACTTCTTGCATACACACAGTATTTTCTCTACTGTCAATAAACCTAATTTAACCGTTCTCTCTGGACACACACACACACACACACACACACACACACACACACACACACAGATTATATAGGTGTGAAATATAGATTGGTAATGCTTGACAGAATTAAAACATTAAAAGCTCTTATTTGATATGTTTCTATATTTCGAAACATTACGAGACATGAACGAGGAAATTTGAATCATATTTCCTCGCCTTGGAGCGCTTATAATCAATCATGGTGCCAATAGCCGCGGAATTATATGAAAATCTTCTTGTGTGTGGATGGGTGGGTGTGTAGCTGTGTGTGTGTGTGTGTGTGTGTGTGTGTGTGGGTGGGTGTGTAGCTGTGTGTGTGTTTGTGTGTGTGTGTGTGTGTGTGTGTGTGTGTGTGTGTGTGTGCTGATGTACCTAACTCGTACTCTAGATTATTTTTCCGTACTCGTTAAAAAAAAATAGGAAATTCAGAAAAAAATAATTGTTTATAATATTGCATAAAGCAAATACATACAATAAATATCCTCCAGTAAATTACAGTAATAGAGGTTAATGTACTGTACAAAGTGGCTTTAATTCACGGTTAGTTTTAATACTTTCTGTCTGGGGTTAAATACTGACTTTGTAAACTTGTTTTAATTAGTTTTAGGACCAATTCATTAAAACTACCCAATGTTGTTAGTTTCTGTTTTATAATGTTAGGAGTTTCATCTGCCGAGGTTTAGGGGGTTTAGGTTTATTAAATTATCTTTGTTTTCCTTTGTTCACTTAACCTGGATTACGTGTGAAACCAATGAGAGGAGGGGTTGCTCTCAGCTGAATAGAATAGAAAGGTGTTAGCCAGACAAAAATGGCTAAATCCGACAGGGAGACGCTGTTAACTCTGACATTATTTTCTGGGATGTAAGTCTGATGTCTTGTCTGTCTGTCTGTTTTGTGTGTCTGTCTGTCTCTAAGTAAATAAATTAGCCAAGTAAATTATAAAAACAGGTAATTTTTTTTAAGTTTTCAGTATATAAATGTAAAGATAAGACAGCTATGTGTTTAATGTGTACAGAGTTCAGTTACAGCGGAACAGTTTGACAGTCATGAGTCTTGTACTGGGGTTTACTGACCTCTTCATCTGACACTTATTTATAATCCTGTGACAAAAGTTCTCTCTCACTCTCTCTTCTTCCCTTAATGTTCACACTGTCCTTGACCTCTCCCCCCCCCCCCCCCCCCCCACACACACACACACACGAGCTCTCACAACGCTACTGAACGCTACTGGTGGAAGAATCATTATAAACCGGTGACGCGACCTAAGAGACCCTGAAACCGTAATATATAGCTCAACGTAGTTATGTTCATCATCAGTAGAAGTTACGTAAGGTCGAAAACTTCAGAGGAAAACCTGAATGTCTTGTTAACCTTTTAAAGTGAAACCCTAGTCGAACTTTTTTTTTCTTTTTCAAAATTTTAACAACTTGCTCATTATATTTCGGTAAGGTCATCCTCGATACTTTTTTTTTTCGAGGATCATTATATTGTTACCAAATTAGAAGCTGTCGTGTGTATCTTTGCCAAGGAGGTAAACAAAAAAAAAATTGCGTTAAATGAAATTAGATTAAACATTTTGACATTGGTAACAGATTTCTACATTGACGTGTTGTTTATGTCGTTTTGTGTTATTTATTGTTTATGTTGTGTCACTTATTGTTTAGTGTTTATATTGTGTTATTTATTGTTCGGTATTAACAGTGACAACTTATCACACACCATGGCAGAGATCAGCTGGTACTCACTCACTACTCACTCGATCACTCACCCACTCACTCACTCACCACCCCCTTGTATCTGTGACGTCACGCGAGGTATAGTATGAGAGGGCGAGAAACAAAGCCTTGAAAATGACCAGTTGTTTTGTAATTTTGTAATTTCATTCTCCCTTTGTTCTAGATAATTTCAGCAAAATTTTCGAAATTAAGGACAATTATTTTTATATTGTCAAAGACTATTATATAATTGATTATTATTTATTTATAGGGTAAATTTGTGAAGAATTAAGCATTTGGCAACACCACATAAGTGCAGGTACTAAATAAAGGTGAACGTGGAGGTTGGGGTCAGTAATTGCTCACCTGTCAGAGGGTTCGCGTGTGAGTTTAAACAGTGTTATGGTGTTTTAGGTTATTTGCAGGTATGTGTGTGTGTGTACAGGAGATATTGATAGTGTTGTTACTGTTACACAAAACAATAGAGCATTATTTACGGGTCATCTTAAAGGTTCACAGTTGACATGAGACTTTTGATTCTTGTTAGGTTTTAAAATAATGAATAATAATCAATATAATGATAATGATAATAATAATTGTAATGGTGATACATTAATAATGATTATAATAATTATAATAATAATCATTATAATAGTAATGATTATCAAAAATACTAGTTTCATAAGATTTGCATTAATTTCAGGGCATTTAATTGAATTTCTGGAGATTTTAGTAAATTTTAGAAGATTTTAATGAATTTCTAAAGATTTAAAAGATATTGGGAATTAAATAAATTGCATGTTTTTTTTTTTTATTTCTGGGGATTTAGATTTTTTTTTTTGTTGATCTAAAGGAAATTTTTTTGTGAATTTCCTAGCGATAGGGATTTACCGCCCTTACCTCAAAGATTTTTTATATTAAAACAAATATTGAAGATTTGAAAGCGAAGCTCGTTCCAGTGGAGCTTTTGAATGTTAAGTGAGGTGGGTGTTTAATGTTGAATAGGTTACATGTGTTCTCTTTCTCTCTGAAGTATGTAGAGTGTGTACGAGTCACGTGGTTAAAAGGTCACGCGGTTAAGTGAGCACGCGGTTGAGAGGTCACGTTGTTGAGATATCAAGTGGTTGAGAGGTCACGTGGTTGAGAAGTCAAGTGGTTGAGAGGTCAAGCGATTCAGAGTCAAGCAGTTGTGAGGTCACTTAGTTGGTTCGCAATCTAGATAATCCTATGTTAGAGTCCAAGCATAATTTTGACGCCATCTTTTCGACCATTCTTGTGTTTATAAGTTGTGGTCCCATCACCAGTCAGGAGCAAGAGTTATTGTACGGACCTTTTAGGACTCCTGTTTAGTGTCTCTATTCAAGTGAAGCAGTTAGATACGTTCTCACACACCATTTAGATGAACATTTAACTTACGGACCTCTGAGGATCGAAATTTTACCGTTAAGAGAAAAACAACATCTAACAGCCGACCAGATACGTAATCCCATTTCGAGTTTGGGAATAAAAAAAGTGTTACATACCTTTGAAGCTTCCAGTTTACGTTCCAGCATCTGTACTTATGGGAGAATTTTTCATAATCCTTCAAACTTAACACGTTCCAGCATCGATAGTTAAGGGGTATTTTTTCTATAATATACTGCGAGACTTCCAACCCTGTGAGCCAGTTAGACATGGTCCCGCAGCTGCAGTTAAGTGAAAAACAAGACCCCTGTGAGAGAGGCGAAGGAGCACCCCAGCTGGATATTGTGTTGTGCACTTGACGTAATGGTTGTAGACGGCGCCTCACTCATCCTCAGTCCCCACGGTGGAGCCTTGTGACAGGGGAGGTCGGGTGGACTGACAAAGCGACAGGGAGGTAAGGTATACTGACAGGGTGACAGGGAGGTAAGATACACTGAAAGGGAGGTAAAGTATACTGACAGGGAGGTAGGGTATACTGATAAGCGAGGCAGGGTTACACGGAGATAAGGTATACTGACAGGGAAGGCAGGGTACACTGACAGGGTGACCGAGAGGTAAGGTACAGGGAGGTGAAGCAGTGTGTTAGGGAAGCGTGTGTACCACCGTTAAACATGTAGACTACATACGCGCAAATAATTTATTCATGGCAGACAGACAGACAACAAGGACATCTCAGCGAACAGAGACATATGTCAACTTTATCAAGGTCTTAGGTGTGTAGAAAGGAGTGCGGTGGTAGAGTGGATATAACGTCTCCTGTTCCTAGGTCGGTGGTTCGATCCCGGGGTACTCCCAGTTCACCCAGCTGTACATGTGTACCTAATTTTACTGAATGTTAGAATTGTTATGGAGAGAACAGTGATGTAAACGCTGTGGTAGAGAAGGAACAGTGTGGTAGACAGGGAACAGTGTGGTAGAGAGGGAACAGTGTGGTAGAGAGGGAACAGTGTGGTAGAGAGGGAAGAGTGTGGTAGAGAAGGAACAGTGTGGTAGAGAAGGAACAGTGTGGTAGAGAAGGAACAGTGTGGTAGAGAGGGAACAGTGTGGTAGAGAGGGAACAGTGTGGTAGAGAAGGAACAGTGTGGTAGAGAGGAACAGTGTGGTAGAGAAGGAACAGTGTGGCAGGGAGGGAACAGTGTGGTAGAGAGGAACAGTGTGGTAGAGAAGGAACAGTGTGGCAGGGAGGGAACAGTGTGGTAGAGAAGGAACAGTGTGGTAGAGAGGGAACAGTGTGGTAGAGAAGGATCAGTGTGGTAGAGAGGGAACAGTGTGGTAGAGAAGGAACAGTGTGGTAGAGAAGAAACAGTGTGGTAGAGAAGGAACAGTGTGGTAGAGAAGAAACAGTGTGGCAGAGACTGGGAGCTTAGCGGTGCCTTAAGAGGGTGTTCGTAAGAGACAAGATGGTTCTGGAGGAGAGTAGGATGACGTCAAAGTGTGTGTGTGTGTTTATTTTCAGTAGTTTTTGTAGATTTGATAGTGTGTGTGTGTGTGTGTGTGTGTGTGAGTGAGAGAGAGAGAGAGAGAGAGAGAGAGAGAGAGAGAGAGAGAGAGAGAGAGAGAGAGAGAGATCATAAAAAAACAAGAATAATAATGTATAAGTCAACAGCTGAACACCTAACCCAACCAAACCTAACCTAGCCTTGCCTAACCAAACCAACCCAAACCAAACCAAACCAACCCAACCTAGCCCTGGACGTAACTCAACAGGACTGGGAACAAAGGGACAGATGAGTACGAGTACAATATGCTGGGTGACTCAGAATACAGAGAATAATGAAGGAGATGTGAATTTGACAGGCGCATTAAGAGAGCTGCTGGCCATGGTGGTGTTCCTGAAGTGAATTGTCCCTATAGGAGAATATGGGAAGCGAAATATTGGTAAAGGTGTATAACTGGGAGAGAGAGAGAAAGAGAGTGAGAGAAGGAATTGATAAAGAGACAGAAAGAGGAGAGAAAGATACAGAAACGGAATAGAGATAAAGAGACAGAAAGAGGGAGGGGAAAGAAACCGAAAGAGGAGAGAGAGACGAATAGAGAAGAAGAGGAAAACCAGCGAGAGAAAGAGATGGGAGAGAGAGGAAAAGAGTTAAAGAGAGGAAAAAAGAGAGAGAGAGGGAGGTAAGAAGATGTGGTTAAAAGACACCCTTTGATTATGCTGGGAAACAGGCACTCAGGAGGCAGCGGTGTGCGTGCATGAGTGGATAGCATAACTTCGAGTGATAACACAGAGGTAGTGTAGGGTGTTGGCAGGGAAGGATAACAGCGCTGATAAACCAGTTGGATATCTTGAAGGGCCTTGTTACGATATGGGAAGACACTATAACAGTACTTATCTGCTATTAGGGAAAGTTTAAGACCAAGAATGACAGTAGGTAGATTGAGCCTTGAACTGCTATTGAGTCCAGCCAGGAAATAGGAATGAACGTTATTTGCTAGTTTCTGTAGGCGTTCTTAGTAACTAGCATGATATTCCAGCTTAGCAATAGATATCAGGATCATGTCGCAGCTATCATGTAATAGGATCATGCCACAACTAATAGTATCTGCTAGCACACAGCAACTAGTATCGTCTCAACAAAACAACAAAAATCACAACCCCCGGCAACTGGTATCGTCTTCTAACAATAAAACAACGACAATCACAACCTTCAGCAACTAGTATTGTCTTCTAACAACAACCACAACCCCCAGCAACTAGTATTGTCTTCTAACAACAACAACAACCACAACCCCCAGCAACTACTATCGTCTGCTAACAACAACAATAACCACAACCCCCAGCAACTAGTATTGTCTTCTAACAACAACAACAACAACCACAACCCCCAGCAACTAGTATTGTCTTCTAACAACAACAACCACCACAACCCCCAGCAACTACTATCGTCTGCTAACAACAACAATAACCACAACCCCCAGCAACTAGTATCGTCTCCTAACAACAACAAAAATCACAACCCCCAGCAACTAGTATCGTCTCCTAACAACAACAACAATCACAACCCCCAGCAACCAGTATTGTCTTCTATCAACAACAATCACAACCCTCGCAGGAAGAAATATATACCTGTCGACGACCTGAGGATTACAGGAAAGAAGGAAGAAAAAAAATTGTCGTCTGGTTTAATCTTGAAGATGGTGCCTCACAGGTCTTGACTTATGTCTGTGACTCCCGGGGGAAATTGACGGTCTCATAGCAGTAAAAAAAAGCCCCTCCCTCCCCTCCCTCTCCCCCTTCATTCCCCCATCCCCCCCCCCCAAAAAAAAAAAAAAAATTAATAAAATGGAGATATGGATATACATAAGGGTGTCTCAAAATAATGTATACATAGTTCTTTACACATATGTAGTGGCGATCGCGTGAATGTTTGCATGTATTACTACCCGCAACATTCTGTCCTTACTTGTTGATGTATTGAGGTCTTCTCGGAATTGCTGTGGCAGACCGTCATGCACCTGTTAACAAGTGAGGAACAGCGTGATTGGTTGTATTGTCATCATTCAAGGGGATTTCTTACGTATTATCTTCAATGGTATTATGTCTACTTTTTTTTTGGGGGGGGGGGGGGGGGGTTCCTTTTAAATATTCTCAGTGGTCCAGGTAGGAGAGATGTTCTGACCTCATTCACTTAGAGTATATTAAATGTTGAGAGACTCTGATGTTATATTGTATTTTTGCCTTGAGTGGGGAGGGGTGATGGGGGGGGGGGCTGGTAGGGAGTGGGAAAGGACGTAGGAAAGTGGGGAGTGAAGGTTATGGGGAAAGGTAGGTGAAAGGGGAAGGAGGGATGGGATAGGAGACTGAAAATGGAAGGGAAGAGGAGGAGGGGAAAGAGGTGGGAGAGGAGGATGGGAGGTAGGTGGGTGGGAGAGAGAGAGAGAGGGATCACAGGTAAGTGGGGAGGAGATGGGGAGAGAGAGGGAGTGGGGAGGAGTTTAAATCTACACATGTAATAATAACATGTTTTGACAGAGGGATATATACTGTATATTTGGGAGGCAACTTTGCATTTTATTATATACCGTATGTCTGTATTTTTATGTAACTGTATATCTTGTGAATCCTTATATACCGTTTATATGTAGTGAATTTTTAATCTTATTTACTAGAGCACATTTTGTACCTTGTCATTTTCTCTCTTAACTCCAGCTTTATCTTAAACGAGACTCCCATTATAGTCACATGTAAACAAAATGTGCTCGGTGACTTATAAGATGTCATTATAAATACAGACATCCCAGCAGACGTCATAATAAACACAGACATCCCAGCAGACGTCATTATAAACACAGACATCCCAGCAGACGTCATTATAAACACAGACATCCCAGCAGACACCATAATAAACACAGACATCCCAGCAGACGCCATAATAAACACAGACATCCCAGCAGACGTCATTATAAACACAGACATCCCAGCAGACGTCATAATAAACACAGACATCCCAGCAGACGTCATTATAAACACAGACATCCCAGCAGACGTCATTATAAACACAGACATCCCAGCAGACGTCATTATAAACACAGACATCACAGCAGACGCCATTATAAACACAGGAATCTTAAGTCTTACCCAAATTATCACGTGTTCTGTTATGCATCTTAATTAAAACAAGAGACAATGAAGACAAGAACGACATAATGCATTGCAACAAACACAATGCATCACAAAGAGCCACATACTGCACCATCATAAACAAACACATATTCTACCATCATGAAAACAAAAGACTCACCATAATAAACAAGAAAGAGAGTTTACACCACAGTAAACCCAAAAATCTGAGTTTCCACCACAGTAAATAAAAAAATCTGAGTTTACACCACATTAAATACAAAAATCTGAGTTTACACCACAGTAAATACAAAAATCCGAGTTTACACCACAGTAAATACAAAAATCTGAGTTTACACCACAGTAAATACAAAAATCTGAGTTTACACCACAGTAAATACAAAAATCCGAGTTTACACCACAGTAAATACAAAAATCTGCGTTTACACCACATTAAATACAAAAATCCGAGTTTCCACCACAGTAAATACAAAAATCTGAGTTTACACCACAGTAAATACAAAAATCCGAGTTTACACCACAGTAAATACAAAAACCGAGTTTACACCACAGTAAATACAAAAATCCAAGTTTACACCACCGAAAACAAAACCGAAACAAAAAATTCCCAAATGAAGAGAGAATTCCAGTATACACCATAACATACACGACTTCAAATATACGCCATCATAAACACCAGACTGCCACGTTGCACCACAGTAAACAAGGGATAAACTCACGCTCATGCTGTTTTATGGTTCTTGTTTACGTCTCCTACACGTACGTAAGGGGAAGTCATCGGCTCTCTCTCTCTCTCTCTCTCTCTCTCTCTCTCTCTCTCTCCAAAACACAATTGGACTTTCGACTAAGGTTCAGCATTCGTGTCCCTAGCAACCGCCTCGATTCAAGAAGGTGACTCGTTCCGCCAGATTGGACAATTCACTGCCATTTTTTTTTTGTTACATTGAAAAAAAAAAGGCACTTAAAAAGATTAATTAATATTGAAAGGAAAAGTTGCAGCGAATTTGTCGATTTTTTTTTGACGTGATTCAACCAATAATCTGCTACCAATTAGCCAACAACCAGCAACCAATTAAATTTCAGGAACTGTAACAATTGTCAAGGCTACCCAAAAACGGGGAGAGTTTTGAGTCAGTAGGTTAATTAATCCTTCGAGTATGATGACTTAACCCCATGAGTACTCAGTCATAATACTCAAGGGAATAGATGTCAGTATGTTTAAGGGGCTGAGTCATTTTATTTAAAGGGTTAAGTAATTTTATATAAAGGGTTGTCATTGTATTTAAGGGGTTAAATCACTGTACTCAAGGGGTTAAATCTCAATACTTTAATTACGACACGGTTATTTTGGTTTCTGGTAGTAGGCCTATGTGCTTTCCTCCAATATACATACACATCTCTGTAGGGATTGGGGAGGGGAAGGGGGGGGGGGGGGTAAGCCCTGTTTTCCATTATTAAGAGGCACAAAGATCTAATGTTCTGGACCGGTGTGACCTCAAATTTTAACTAATTAAGTTAAGATTGACCAAATTTTTAGTCTCGCAATCTTATATGTACCTTAAGAAATCTCTCTGGTATAGACTTTTATCTCAAGAGACAAGACAATAACTTTAGTATTGTCACGAAGAATGTGTTGAGAGCCACTGTACATCAGACCAAAAATTGTGCTGAACTTATATATGAAAAATGCCAGCTAGAGTTAGAGAACGTAGCAGTATTAAGGTTCTTGGTGTCGTGTGTGTGTGTGTGTGTGTGTGTGTGTGTGTATGTATGTATGTGTTTGTTTTTACACACCTGACAACTCGTAGAACAGAGATCTTGTAATAACTTTCAACAGTGACAGTTTTATGGAACACAACCAAACTCCAAGTATAATTAATTGGTTTTTATTTTTCATAACATGTCGTTCCCACATATACAACCTTTAACAGAAACACGTATTGAGGGTGACCCAGAAATATCTCCCTCCCTCCCTCCCTGAGACACTGTGAGTTGGAAGGAGGCACGGGGCAGGCAAGGAGGGAGGGAAGGAAGGAGGCACGGGGCAGGCAAGGAGGGAGGGAAGGAAAGAGGCAGGGAGGGAAGGAAGGAGGCAGAGAGCAGGCAGGCAGGGAGGGATGAAAGCAGGGACATTTTTCTGAGACACCCTATATCTCCTGAAGGACCGAGTTCTCCCTTCAGTATGTCTCACCCCACAGTTGGATGTCCCTTGAGCCATTTATTTCTCAGAGACTTTAAAGGTATGAGCAGCAGCTTTGTGTGGCGTCTTGACTAGTTTTAAGAGCCTCTGCACTCAGGCCCCTACATCATACACCACCCGCACCACTCCCTCGTAGGTGTCCTGTGTGTGTGTGTGTGTGTGTGTGTGTGTGTGTGTGTGTGTGTGTGTGCGCGCGCGTGTGTGTGTGTGGAGGAGGAGGTAGTGTTTGTATGTATTTGTTTTGTATTTTGACACCTAACCTAACCTGTCACCATCGTCAAGAGGTCGTGGGTCGTTCGTGTAGCGGGTCATTAGTCTAGAGGAGCGTTCGTGCAGTTAGGTAGACTTAGGTCAGGTTAGGGTAAGTTTGATTTTGTTAGGTCAGATTAGGTCAAGTTATGTTTGGCTAGGTCAGATTAAGTTAGGTTGGGTTGGATTAGGTTAGATTAGATTAAGTTAGGTTTGGTTAGGAGAGGATGAAGAATGTTAGGTAATTGTAAAAAAAATAATAATAATTAAAAATGTGTTTATTGAAGCCATTTCAGCGGTAGTAGTAGAGAGAGAGAGAGAGAGAGAGAGAGAGAGAGAGAGAGAGAGAGAGAGAGAGAGGGTCGGTTTCATAAGAATTTGAAACCTCTGAACATGTACAAAAACTCACACACACACACACACACACACACACACACACACACACAGTAGCTGAGACTTGAAAGGTGAGGAGGAGGTGGAACAAGATTGATAAGAATAAGAAAGACGTGAGATTAATTAACAGGAGAAGGAGAATAAAGAGTAATTAAGGTGGAAAAGAAGAGGAAGAATAGATGGAGGAGGAGAAAGAGGGAGTGATGGGGAAGGAAGAGGAATAGGAGAGATAGAAAGAGGAGGAAAAGGGGAAAAATAGAGGAATAAGTGGAGAAATGGAGGAGAGAGGAAGAGGAGGAGTAAGAGGAATAGGTAGAGAGGAGGAGTGAGTAAAGAGGATAATTGACGGAAGAAGAAGGAGAGAGGAGAGTAAACTGTTTATCCGGCTGATTTAAGGGATGCCGTCACCATGACAACGGACTGTCTATACCATCCTGCCAAGCTTATTCCTGTCCACCAGAACCTGACAGTCCATGACGGTGATGGTTTGTGACAGTATATGACAGTAACAGTATACGACAGTAACAATATATGACAGTAACAGTATGACAGAAACAGTATATGACAGTGACAGTATATGACTAACTATTTATGACAGTGACAGTAACTATATGACAGTAATAGTATATGACAGTAACAGTTTATGAGTTATGAAATAAGTTAACATTTTTAGAGGGGGAAATTCTCTCATAATTCCAGAGTTTGGAATCGTTTAAACTTTTTTTTATTCATTCGGGAATTTAAAGTGTAAAAAATCTGCAATGACCAGCACTATAATTCATCGTGACGTAGCTACCTGGGGGAGGGGGGGCTTAGTATTACCCCCATCCACAGCCTCCTCTCCCTCTTTCCCTTCCCCTCCCCCTTTTCTATCTTCTCCCTTCTCTCTCTTCTCCCTTCCCCTTCATCTTCACCCCTCTCCCCTTCTCTCCCTCTCCTTCTTTCTGCCCTTCCCTCCTTCCCTCCCTTCCCTCTCCTTTCTTCTGCCCTTCCCGCCTTCCTTCCCTCCCTCTCCTTCCTTCTCCTTTTCCCTCCCTTTCCCCCTACCTCTTTCTTCCCTCCCCTCCTCCCGCCCCCTTCCTTTCTTCCCTCTTATCCCATTCCCTCCCCCTCTCTTCTCCCTCCTCTCCTCCTTCTTCTTCTATCTTCCTCTCTCCCTTACCCCCTCCCCCTCATCCCTACCCCCTTTCTCTCTCCCCCCTAATAATTGTTTTCCAGAGCGTGAGGATGACTCTCAAGGACGACTCAAGAATAAACTCGAAGGACGACCTGTTTTCTTAGCGTTACCCTCAGGTTTTACGTCTAATATTAATGTTGGGATATTTTCGTCCCCTTCCCCCATCTTAAGAAATAAAACGAGTAGCCATTATTTTTTAGCATTGACAGTATGAACCTTTGAAATTTGGCCAGCGACGTCATCATGGTGTATCGAGGTGATGTGACGGGGAGGTGTTGTGAAGGGGAGGTGTTGTGACGGGGAGGTGTTGTGATGGGCAGGTGTTGTGAAGGACAGGTGTTGTGATGAACAGGTGTTGTGAAGGGGAGGTGTTGTGAAGGGGAGGTGTTGTGACGGGGAGGTGTTATGATGGGCAGGTGTTGTGAAGGGGGGTGTTGTGATGGGCATATGTTGTGAAGGACTGGTGTTAGCTCAGAAGTAAGACCTTTAATAAATTTACTTATTAAATATAATAATTACAGTCTTCAGTCCTTACGGTTAACTGTAGTAAAATTCCCTAAATTACGCATATTATATTAATTTACGTAAATGTTTAAAAGCATTCGGCAGTTAAGAGACCATTTGAACAGTTCGTGCAGATCTTTTTCCATGGTTGCGACTTCGTGACTTGGATCTTATGCCCGGTTCACAATAGTCCACTTTGACGACTGTGTCTGACGTAGTACAGCCATCTATGACGCCACGAAAACGGTGGTACGGGGGAGTTAAAGGGTAAACAAACATGGACGATGATGACTTTCCTCCTCGCAGCTACACACGGGGACCCCAGTTTGGTGAAGAGAATGGTCACGACAATTACTAAGGAGAAACCTTCACTTCGTGTTGAATTTAGACGATTAATTGAAAGGAAGAAACAGATTGAGTCTGCTACATTTTTTATTTATTCCTTAAAGTTAGATTGGGTTACAATTCCTTTCTACAGAAAATTAATATCTTCCTTGGAAAGAAGAGTAAAATATAGTCCAGAAAACGCCCCTTTCATGTAGTGTTGCTGTACCTTCACAGTCTGTATATTAATTATCATTGTATTGAATCTTTTCTTTTCCAATATGAATATTTACTGTAAATATATTTAGAAAGTGATTACATTAATTAAACTGAATTTCATTACTTGACTACATTTTTTATGTGATTCTTAGACTAATTTCAAGAAAGTACAGACGGGCACCGCTGCTTACCGTCTGGACGGGTGAGATCAAAATATTTATCTCGCCAGTGTGGACGGCCACGTTAGAAATGATTCACACACGACGTCCACCTCAGAATTTTCTCAAAGAGTTAGCATATACAGTTTGTGATGTTAGGCTGATCGACCTGTAGTTTTCTGCTGCACTTTTTCTACCTTTCATGTTAACTGAGGTGGCGTTGGCTGATTTTCAGTCCCAAGGCGCTTTACTTCGTTCCAGAGATAACCTGAATGAGTGGTCTGTGTTCCGTCCACTGTGCTTCAAGTGAGGTTGTAGGCCTCTGATGACGTCACTCTGAGCCAAAGTATATGGTAAAACTGTTAGTATTGTTGTTGGTTAGTTTAGAAGTATTGTATGTTACTTTGTGGTTCGTTTGTACGTATTGTGTGTTAGTATTGATGTTGGTTTGTTTATAGGCATTGTATGGTAAGGAGCAGCAATAACACACACAGTATATGAGAGTGGAGGTGAAATTTATGAGTGAGTTGGCCATCCTGAACCAGTGGTGGGGAGAGCTGTAACAGTGAAGAAAATATTATATATTACTACACACACACACACACACACTTCTCACGTGCACTAAGCAATTTAGAAAGACAATTTCTTCGTCAGTCTTGCACATATTGGGTCACGGCAGCTTGACACAACTACGTAGTGGCCGCTTCCTGGTCCTTGTCTGCCCATAAGAGGTCACGAGAGGTCATATGGGGTCAAAAGAATTAAGCAAGGCGAAGGGAGGTCATTTCAGGTCAAGAGAGGTCATTTAAGGTTAAGGTAGGTCATAAAATGTCAAGGAGGTCAATTAAGGTTAAGGTAGGTCATAAATTGTCAAGGGAGGTCAATTGAGGTCAAGGGAGGTTATATAACATCAGAACAACCCAGACACTTAAATAGAGTGATAATTGAAAGTGGATCCTAGACTCTCCCGGGACATATATCACTCTCACACTAGACATAGGACTCTCACGTTAGACTTTTGACTCACGTTAGACTTTTGACTCACGTTAGACATAGACTCACGTTAGATATATGACTCTCGCACAGGACATATCACTGTCACCTAGAGGACACACGCTACTCTCTCAGATTGCCATATACTGTACATATAACCAGCTCTAGTGACAACAGCAAGACTGGTCGACCCCAGCAAAAGAGAGGGCTCCTTTTACGGTAATGACTGGAGAGAGAGAGAGAGAGAGAGAGAGAGAGAGAGAGAGAGAGAGAGAGAGAGTTTGTAAGTGTAAAGGAAAGGAAGAAATCGGTAGGGAGAGAGTGTGTGCGTGTTGAACATAATTCTTTTGTGGTTGGGTTAGGTTAGGTTTGGTTAGGTTGTCAAGATAAGTTTGGTTATGTTTCATAAGGTTAAATTAAATCACATTAGATTAGGCTTTATTAGGTGAAGTTAGGTAAGCATTAGGGTATTTAATCATCTTCCTCACCTTAGACTCGAGTCAATTACACCAATTACACTGGCACGTGGATTTCAAGAGTCCACTAATTGACCACTGGGTCGTTTGAGATCAAAGTTGTGTACACCTTCCCTTACAGTAGAGGTCAGAGGTCACTGTCACTGCTCTGGTTAATGGGGTTAATGACCACAGATAAGGTGGGTGTTCCCTCGTGTGTAAGTGGGACCACTGTGTGTGTGTATGTGTGTGTGTATATATATAGCTAGTGAGGGTGTACCATGAGGGGACATTAACTAAATACAGTACAAACTCAACATTGAAAGAAATGACAGTAAGAAAGAGAGTAATTTAAAATTAATAAGAATAATTTCTGGTATGTGTAGAGAAGGAGAAAGGTGTAGGTGTTGGCGCCAGGACAGGGTGTGGAGAGTGTGGTGCTGGGTGTAGGTGTTGGCGCCAGGACAGGGTGTGGAGAGTGTGGTGCTGGTGTGTGGGTGTAGGTGTTAACACCAGAGCAGTGTGGTGCTGGGTGTAGGTGTAGGTGTTGGCGCCAGGACAGGGTGTGGAGAGTGTGGTGCTGGGTGTAGGTGTAGGTGTTAACACCAGAGCAGTGTGGAGAGTGTGGTGCTGGGTGTAGGTGTTGGCGCCAGGACAGGGTGTGGAGAGTGTGGTGCTGCGTGTAGGTGTAGGTGTTGGCGCCAGGACAGGGTGTGGAGAGTGTGGTGCTGGTGTGTGGGTGTAGGTGTTAACACCAGAGCAGTGTGGTGCTGGGTGTAGGTGTAGGTGTTGGCGCCAGGACAGGGTGTGGAGAGTGTGGTGCTGGGTGTAGGTGTAGGTGTTGGCGCCAGGACAGGGTGTGGAGAGTGTGGTGCTGGGTGTAGGTGTTGGCGCCAGGACAGGGTGTGGAGAGTGTGGTGCTGGGTGTAGGTGTTGGCGCCAGGACAGGGTGTGGAGAGTGTGGTGCTGGGTGTAGGTGTAGGTGTTAACACCAGAGCAGTGTGGAGAGTGTGGTGCTGGGTGTAGGTGTTGGCGCCAGGACAGGGTGTGGAGAGTGTGGTGCTGGTGTGTGGGTATAGGTGTTAACACCAGAGCAGTGTGGAGAGTGTGGTGCTGGGTGTAGGTGTTGGCGCCAGGACAGGGTGTGGAGAGTGTGGTGCTGGTGTGTGGGTATAGGTGTTAACACCAGAGCAGTGTGGAGAGTGTGGTGCTGGGTGTAGGTGTTAACACCAGAGCGGTGTGGAGAGTGTGGTGCTGGGTGTAGGTGTTAACACCAGAGCAGTGTGGAGAGTGTGGTGCTGGGTGTAGGTGCTAACACCAGAGCAGTGTGGTGCTGGGTGTAGGTGTTAACACCAGAGCAGTGTGGAGAGTGTGGTGCTAGGTGTAGGTGTTAACACCAGAGCAGTGTGGAGAGTGTGGTGCTGGGTGTAGGTGTTAACACCAGAGCAGTGTGGAGAGTGTGGTGCTGGGTGTAGGTGTTAACACCAGAGCAGTGTGGAGAGTGTGGTGCTGGGTGTAGGTGTTAACACCAGAGCAGTGTGGAGAGTGTGGTGCTGGGTGTAGGTGTTAACACCAGAGCAGTGTGGAGAGTGTGGTGCTGGGTGTAGGTGTTAACACCAGAGCAGTGTGGAGAGTGTGGTGCTGGGTGTAGGTGTAGGTGTTGGCGCCAGGGCAGGGTGGCTCTGGCGCCAGGCCAAACAGAGGTCAGGGTACAGCACCACCCGCCTCAAAGCCTCCTACATTTTCCTCTTAACTGGAGATGTGATACACCACCCAACTCACTCACTCACGTTACCGCACAAGTATTATCTATTACAAAAATGTTCTTTCTATTAACCCTCAGTTTCTATATAACGTACAGTAAAAATACATTCTTTAAGTATATAGAGATACTTACGTTAATGTTTCTATAGATCGTTCAGCAATCAAACAGCGGACTCACAATTTGGTGGAAACTACACCAAGAATACACCGTCACCATAAATGTTCTCTTATCTCAGGAACGTGGAAAAAAATAGCTCAGAGATATTTAATGATCAGAGTCCACATTCTCCAAGACCCGTATGATAAACTTTACCCTTAAGATGAAAATTAACGTCCAGTCCCTTCCACTATTCTCCTCTGTGTTAGTCATAAAGGTGAACCACTTGGGTACATTCTCACATTTTCAGTTAAGTGTAAAATAAAGACAGGAAACCTTGAGGACGTGGAGCCATTCCTCGTGACCTACATGATGTATGACCTAATTGGCGGTGGTGGTGGTGGTGGGGGGGGGGGGGGGGTTAATGCCTGCTGCAGGAAGTGATACCGTCAGCAGCTAAGGACGATGATCACAACACTGTGTAGTAAGTCCTGTCCCCGCTCCCGGACTCACATACACAATATAAGAAGCAGCTATTACCTCCACTATTACTGAACCACTTAAAGCAAGTCTCGCCATCTTCCACACTCATTCTTTCTTCAGCGAGAAGTTGGCGTTTTTAATTGGCTCTATTATCTGGTGTATGTGGTTGTGTGTGTGTATGTACGTGTATTTGTGTGTGTGTGTGTGTGTGTGTAAGTTAAGAGGTCTGTTGTTCCTGGTGTTTATGGCAGGACCAGAAGCTGAAAGTTTCCGAGAGGAGGAAATAGTTTTTTCTTTGATTTTTTCCTTGATTTGTTTTACTTCTGTTGTATCATTTATTTAATTATTTATAGTAAGGGTTTTTATAATACACATTTATTATATTTGTTCAGGCGTTTATTGGTTCACCTGAACATTAGACACCCCAGCTTAATTCACCTGAACATTAGACACCCCAGCTTATTTCACCTGAGGATTAAACACAATAATGCTACCTGGTGGATTAGGTTAGGTTAGATTAACAATATGTTTACTGTAATTTAGGATACTTGACATTAGGGTAATTAATATTTAGGAGAATTAAGCTGGGGCTAATCTTCAGGTGATTCTCTTTATTAATTATTATACGAGTTCACATAACTACTGCGTGTGTTTGTAACTAAGCGCCGAGACCAGTATTTTTTATTTTTTTTTTTGAGGAAAAAATCGTTTTCCTTAACATTGAAGAGACCCATTTTCTATACCAATGAAGACAACCGCATTTCTGTAACCCGGAAGAAACCCGTTTTCTTTAACCCGGAAGAATCCCGTTTTCTTTAACCCGGAAGAAACCCGTTTTCCTTAACCCGGAAGAAACCCGTTTTCTTTAACCCGGAAGAAACCCGTTTTCTTTAACCCCGAAGAAACCCGTTTTCTTTAACCCGGAAGAAACCCGTTTTTTTAACCCGGAAGAAACCCGTTTTCTTTAACCCGGAAGAAACCCGTTTTCTTTAACCCTGAAGAAACCCGTTTTCCTTACACTGGACAGGGGACCAACTGATGAACCCAGACTGGAAGGAGTAATTCGGTTCCTCTTTCCTCAGTATAAAGGGGGTGAATGATAGGCCCTTATCAGAGACGAGGGATCCCAGAGAAAAGCTGACAAGAATATATCGAGGATCAATTACGGGTCTGTGATGACTGAGACCACGATACACGATCATCCTGCTGGTGAAGTGGTTCTCGTACCTCCAGCTGACGATCTAGTGGACCCGGGTTCGAATCTTAAAAGAGGAAGGGGTTGCGGAGTGTTATTGGTCTGTGTTATAAGATCCTATTGATAGGTAAATTATGTAAATTTATAGATAAAATTTAAGTATAAATGGTATGTATGAAAAACTAACTTGTTAATTGAGAAATATTTAACAAGTATTAAAAAGCTTCTAATTTGTTAAACTCATAACGTGTTAAATGAAAAGCTTAGGAAAAATGTATGTGATTCAGGTGATGAAAAAGAAGAAGAACATGATGAAACAGAAGAAGAAAAAAAGTTAAAGATTGAATGAAGAAAAGTAAACTGCTTTCATTGTTGGTTTTTAAAAGAAAAAGGAAAATCGAGAAACAGAAAATAAGAACATAAGGGGGAAGAAAAGAAGAGAATGTAGAAGAAAAAGGAAGAAGAAAAGGAATAAAAAAAAAGAGGGAAGAGGCCTCCAGCCTCCTCTTATAGTTTATCACCCAACTCTCCTAAGACATAATTATCAACGACTGTTGTTGGTTTAGGGGCCGAAGATCTTGTTCCTTGATCTCTTACGCTAGTCATTACGTCATTCATTATACCGCTTCATTAGTTGCAATACTCTTGACAACACAAATGCTAATTGGCTACCAAGAGCCATCGACATTTTGATTGGTGGACATGTGTCTCGTCTCCAGGGTGACGAGATCAGCATCATCTTGACATTTGTTGATTAGCAGAGAGACATTATATTCCCTGATTGGCCTGAGAGACGACAAATTTTCACGTTGATTGGCCAGGGGATTTGTCACATCGGATGCCATTGTGTCATTTGGCCAATAGGATGAGAGATGGTAGGAGTTGGATCACTTGAAGATTTTGCACCACAACTTATTTCCCTTGATTATTAACTTACCCTAACCTAACCTAACCTGATCTGACCTGATCCGACCTAACATAACATAGCATTCCATAACCTAACCTAACCTATCCAAAATGACCAAACTTATCCAAACATAGTCTTACCTAACCCTCCTTAACCCCCAGCCAAGTAGCGTCAGGTGAAATAAGCTCAGGTGGGTAATCTTCAGGTGACCGTATGAGTCAAATACTTATTGCCTGAGAAGAACGAATCCCTGCAAGCTGATTGGGTAGCTGGACTGGTGACAGGCTGGAGAAGACAGTTTATTGGTTAATAGGTTTTAGGGGCATGTTTATCTGTTTGCTGATTGGTTTAGTCAGTCTTTGTTTTGGTTATCGTTTATTCTTTCTTATTATTTCTTTTTCGTCATATTTTGCTTCTCTTTTGGTTGTTTTTGTTTTGTTTTTCGCGAATTTTGTTTTGTTCTTATCTTCAATTTCCTTCTTTCTTTTTCTTCATTGTACCTAGACAGGAAAGGTATACAGTGGTATCTAGACAGTGCAGGTATACAGTGGTACCTAGACAGTGCAGGTATACAGTGGTACCTAGACGGGTGGGGGGGGGGGGGTAAACATTAAACTGGACTCAGCATGTACTCAAGTATAATTGCCCAATTTCAAATTCCACTTTGTACCTTCATAAAGAATCTCTCTCTCTCTCTCTCTCTCTCTCTCTCTCTCTCTCTCTCTCTCTGTTTATATACCGCCTGAACGACACACACAATATTATCTTCCACGTTTTACAGAATTGTTTAGTATTTTGTCAAGCAGCAGAAACGCTTTCCTTATGTCTCAGCAACAATATTTTCTGATACGACCCCTGCACCCCCCCCCCCACCCCTACTTGTGTCTGAGCAATTCAATGTTTACACAACGTTAATAATTCCTAAATTCACCTATGCTTCTCCCTGCCTGGCCACCTTCCTTAACTGCTATACAACGAGGACTCCCAGGCAGCGTATAGTAGAGGCGTGTAAGACTATTCTCTCCCTCTCCTACACCACATATCAAGAGACTCTCACTCAATACACTGACCCTCTCAACTCTTCTTAATCATCACCTTCCTCGTCACCGCCACCTGCTACCACCAGAGATCCCTCGTCCACGAATTACTGTTGGACACCATAAGCGCATCTACCCCATACAAACTCGTACTGATCGCTTCAACTACAACAACCCCATTCCAACCATTGTAAAAATCCTGAACAACTCGTAAGTAACTCGTGTGTTCATTCCTTGCCTGTTAAACGACCCTCCTAACCATGTCACTTTACGTTATATATA
Organism: Homarus gammarus; assembly: GCA_958450375.1. Lineage (NCBI taxonomy): Eukaryota > Metazoa > Arthropoda > Malacostraca > Decapoda > Nephropidae > Homarus > Homarus gammarus. The sequence continues at coordinate 141,128 of CAUDMG010000786.1, read as the reverse complement.
TATATAGTATGTACTCCTTATTTCTTTGTATATTTTCAACTTATGGCTGTCGTAGTTTTCAATAACCCGTTTATTATTATTATTATTATTATTATTATGGTCACTGGTAAGTTTTCTACACCTGGGCGACGTCAGTGAAGCTTAATTACCGTCGTGTGCGGCTAAATTTTGCCATTAATCTTGTGATGTTGAAAAATTTAATTCCCCTCCCCTCCTCGCCCCATCCCATCCCCTCCCTTCTTCGTCCCCCCCCCCTTCCTCGCCCTCTCCCATCCCTTTCCTTCCTCATCCCCTCCTATCCCTCCCCTTCCTCGCCCCTCCCTTCCCTTCCTCGCCCCTCCCTTCCCCACTGCCCTCACCGTGTTCTCATATCTTACCGAAAACCAACCTTAAGTCAAATAAAATCACCTTAAATTAAAAAAAATAATAATAATAATAATACATTTTCAACACCCATTTCCTACAAACACGTCTTACACTACATTAATTCTAGTATCCAGGAAATAAAGTTATTACAATGAAATACCTGAGCAACAAGCCATGACTCAACACACCTTTGAAAGCTTACGGTAACAAGCAAAGGCAAAACAAAACACTGAAAAGAAAAGGAAAAAAACACACACCAAAAAAAATTGGTTAATTACACGCAAGCTTCTGTCCCCTTTCAAGTCAACCTTCGTCCTTGGTGGCTCTTGTGACCTCAATATCCCCAATTAACCTATGATGTACACTGTAATTAAGGGAGGTGTGTGTGTGTGTGTGTTATCTTACCATCGAGTAGAGAAGAGTCGAGTGTTTGCATCCTGTGGTCTCTATGACATAAATTTCCCATAAGTTGTAACAATAGGAAGACAGGGGGGACTCAAATCGCCAAGAAGAGAGTGAGAGGTGGAGGAGCTATCAAGGGACCACTGAAGACCTGTTAGGGAGAATGGGTATTTGATTTACGAGCTAATGGGTGAGGTCTTTTGTGTGCCTAGTGACCCGTGGCGCAGTTCCTCTACCCCCCCCCCCCCCCTACTCTCTAGCTGATGATTCCAATCTTCTCGCTGTCTGGGAGGTTACACACACACACACACACACACACACACACACACACACACACAAACACATTTAATAAGAAAACGATGATTTAAGCGAACAAACAGCGAGGTAGTTGGCCGCGTCAACACCGGGTAGTATCTGCCTGAATACGTAATTACAGTGTGTACCTGGAGTGGTCCTCTCGGCCCCCCAGCTGTTGACTCGGGTAATTACTATTGACAAGCCCAAAGAAACCTGTGTTTTGTTCGTTAGTTTACTTCACCTGCTCCCGGTAACTGTATACGTACGACACTTTTTTGGGTGTGTGTTTCTGGGAACGTTTGTACGACGTTTCTGTGTGCGTCTGGGAACGTCTATGTTTTTCTTTCAGTCTGGGAACGTTTGTGTTTTGTTTTTTATTACGCTTATGTGTTTGACATCGTTTGTTAGACGTTGTTGTGTCCATCTGAAAAGCTAAGTTAGACGTAATTAAATATTTTGTGTAGAAACGCTTACTAGATACTTTGAATACATCCTAGGCATTGGGATCAACGTTCTCTCTCTCTCTCTCTCTCTCTCTCTCTCTCTCTGGAGGTGTTCGGCTTGACCACGTGACGTCACTCTTAAGAACTAATCAGCTGCTTCCCTCAAACTGTCACCATCCCAATCCACCAATCAGCTTCTCCAGATGATATCCATTCACCCATTCAGCTGATCTCTCCCCTCTGTCATCTCCCTAGCCCACAAATCTGCTTCCACATATATATTTCTGTCAACCAATAAGGATTTGTCTCTTGCCGTCTGTCATCCCAATTGGCTGGAGGACGGAGGCTGCCATGGGTCGAAGGTGTCAGCACTCGACTCAAGATTTCGAGTACGTTGGTTCGAAGTGGGTCATTTTTTCTGTTCTCTTCTATTCCTTTATTTTGTTCTTGCATTTGTTTTGAATCTCATGGGATTGTTGACAGTTAAGTTTATCTATTGTAGTTCTGTTGTTAGTTGTTAATAGATCTAATGTACTTGGTTGAAATTATCTCACCTGTTGAAATAATTAGTTGTGATCCAGGTGTTTTTAGAAGTCTTCGTCTTCAGTGACTGTGTTTGCTTCCTGTGGTTACATAGTTTACCCCAATCTGTGTTTGGCATAGTGAAGTCTCCATCTACTGTGTAATAATTTTCTCAGTGTTATTCACCGGATAGTTTTATTATTAACCGGATAGTTTTATTATTAACCGGATAGTTTTATTATTAACCGGATAGTTTTATTATTAACCGGATAGTTTTCTTTCAGTTATTGTACCCGTAGAGTATCTTTTATGAATAAATGATAATAGAACTGCACTTAACTCTCAATATAACTCATCCATCGTCACATTCTCCCATCATCAAACATTAGGGATTAGAAACAATAGGAGGATGAAGGAATGGAGAAAGAGGAAAAGAGATAAATGAAGAGAATGGAGAATGCGAGGAGCAGGGAAGGATAAAAGAAGAGGAAGGAGAAGGACAGGACTAGAGAGATTTATCAGTGGAAGAGTAATGAGGTAAAGAGACAACACTAATAAGAGACAGAGTATTTCCACAAGTGTGATGCCTCGGTGAGAACCAGGGTGATGACACAGAGTGGGTGAGCAGGTGTTGTCCTCCCTCCTGTGATAATGATCTTGGCTGTGTACTCGACAGGGGGGGGGGGGGGTAGTAATCATCTCAAGTAAAGAAAATAAGAAGACCTCTGGCAAGTTATACTACTACTACTACTATTACTACTACTACTGCTACCACTACTACTACTACTGCTGCTGCTACTACTGCTACCACTACTACTACTACTGCTGCTGCTACTACTGCTGCTGCTACTACTATTTTATATCCATCAAAACAGCTACCACAGCTAATACCACACTAACTTGTACCAGCCACCACCACCACAACTGTTATTAGTCGTTTATTCTAACCCATCACCACCACCATCACCCTCGCCACCACCACCACCGCCACCATCACCCTCACCACCACAGCCACCATCACCCTCACCACCATCACCACCACCGCCACCACCACCACCGCCGCCACCATCGCCCTAGCCGCCACCACCACCACCGCCGCCACCATCACCACTACCGCCATCATCACCACTACCGCCACCATCACCCTCGTCACCATCACCGCCACCATCACCACCGCCGCCACCATCACCCTCGCCACCATCACCACTACCGCCACCATCACCCTCGTCACCATCACCACCGCCGCCAAAGTGATCGATCACCACCGTAAAAACAGAAATCACCGTTGCCAACCCCGGGGCCAACACAACCTCTCTCTCTCTCTCTCTCTCTCTCTCTCTCTCTCTCTCTCTCTCTCTCTCTCTCTCTCTCTCTCTCTCTCATCGTATTGATTTCAGTAAAATAAAGTTATATAGTATATGTAAATACTTCCAACTTTATTGAGAAAATCTAATATAATTAATACTGTTATTGTTATTCTTCTCTTCCTATTCCTTGTGTGTCCTCGTTTTCTCCTTTTGCCTTTTCTCATTAATTTTATTATTATTAGTAGTAGCGTTTTTATTAGTTTATTATTATTATTATTATTATTATTATTATTATTATATTAGCGTCTAGCAGCACTGCCAACGACAGGAGGACCTTTATTACAGGTCACCGACGTTGACAACACTGACATCCTATTAACTATTTTTGTACGCCGGAGGAGAGAGAGAGAGGAAAGAAGGAAGGAAGGAAGTAGAGGATATATGACAAAGATTGAGGACGTACCTATAGGAGAAGCTACAGTAGACAAGTTACTGAAGAAAGTCAACATATTCAGAGCAGGTGGACCAGATAAGACACTTGTGAGAGGCAGCATTAACTAACAAAACCACTCACGGTAATGTTCAGTAAGTAGCTTCAAGAAAACAAACTTCCGCCAGACTGGAAAACTACAATATCATCATTAATCATCATTAGTAGTATTATCATCATCATCATCGCCGTTATCATCATCATTATCATCATCATCACCACCATTATTATCATCACCATCATCATTATCATCAGCGGTTTACGGCCAGTTTCCAAACTTGTGTGAGTTAGCACAGAAAAAGTGGATGAGAAATTACCAACAATTATAAACCAATATCACTGACCTCACCAGTAGTGAAGATTATAGAAGAAGAAAAACACTAAAGAAAAAGAAATAATATTGGATCATCTAAGTAACAACGGGTTAATAACAGGATGTCAACGTGGATTTACTGAATGGAGATCACGGCTGACTCACCTGAGGACTGGACCACAGACGTGAACCTTGTAATGTAACTTACTTAGATTAAGAAAACAAGCCTTTGATAGTGTAGCACATTGTGGACTGTTATATACACTTGGGAGGATTGGAATAAGCTGAATTATATACATTTGAATTGAGGACTTCCTGCCTGACAGACAGCAGTATATAATAGTAATCAAATCCGAGGCAGAATAGGTGAGAGTTAAGAGTGGAGTGCCGCAGGACCTTCCAATTCCCACTCAATCAATATGCAAAATAAACCTTAATTATTCTGGACTCCAACCTAGAGGCAGTTAACCTAGAGAAAGACTGGGTGTAATGGTGATAAACAACCAGCAGTTTACAGAACATATTTCAACAAAAGTGAAGACAGTAAATCGGATATCAGGCATGATAAAACACTTCTTCGACTCTGCGTGTCTGCCCAGAAAGGTTACTAGTATTATATCAGGCTACAGTAAATGAAGCATCACTTAGAATTTGCTGTATCAGCGTGGCCCCTATTCTTAAAGTACAATAGAGTACAAATGAGAACTACAAAGACTTCCTGAACTAATTGAATTTATATACGAGGAATGGCTCAATAGACTCACACTTATAACACTCGAGGAAAGAAGAAGATATTTAATAGAAACCTTCATGATTTTTAAATGTATAGAAAAGACAGAAAAACAAAAAACAAATTCTTTCACGAAAACATAAATAATACAAGAATCTTAAAACAAAAGTGACATACAATCACTTATATATATTTTTTTCTCACAGAGATTAGTGGACCCTTGGACCAAGCTGTCCAACAGTAACAAATTCGACCACAATAAATCGGTTAAAGAAAAATCGTACGTCCTTCCTTCCTTTGTTATCACACCACATCTTTGCCTGCCTCCCCCCCTCATTCACGCAGTCTCCTCACCGCCATTCCATCCCGGCCACACGTATCACCTCCTCACCAATCCACACCCACCCCCCCCTCCCCCTTTCCCCCCATTTCACACACACCATGACAGTCATCCTCCCGCCTATCTCATCTACCCCCCACCCTTCCCACCCTCCATTCATTACCTACTTTCGCGCTCCATTCATCCTCTCCACTCCACTCCCCCCCTCCCCCCGCCACCCTCCTTTCGTACCCTTCATTCCCTCACCCCTCATCTCCCTCTTCCACACACACCTACCCATATCATCTCCCTCTCACACATTACCTTGACTCACATAAACACAAACGCCACCAATAATAATAATAATAATAATAATAATAACAATGATAATAACAACAAACACAGTAAGTCCTCTCCCCCCTCCCCCCTCCCCCCCCCCGGAGAGCCAGAACAGCAACTTTACAGCATCATGGTGGGCGCTGTGAAGTAGCTGTATACGGCAGGAGGTGAAGTAGTTGTTCCCCTGCAGCAATTTCCTCGCTCTCAACAGGTTTAGCGAGGCAACACGATCACCGAGAATGACCGCCACCACCGTTCGTCCAGTCGTAAACCTGCATTTTACTGCTCTTAACACACACACACATACACCTCCATGTTGCCTCTGTCGTGTTGGTGATGGCGTGGCTGTGATGCTTTGGTTCGTGTGTAGTGGGTGTTGTGGTGTTTTGGTTGTGTACTATTGTTTAGGTGGGTGGGTGGGTACTGTGTTTTGGTTGTGTTTAGGTGGGTGGGTACTGTGTTTTGGTTGTGTTTAGGTGGGTGGGTACTGTGTTTTGGTTGTGTTTAGGTGGGTGGGTACTGTGTTTTGGTTGTGTATCGATGAATGTTTGGGTGTTGATTAAATAACGTATATTAATGCACTTTATGAGAGGCTGTGAAAAGACAGGAAAAAAAATAATAATAATAGTTGATAATAATGATTGATGATTATGATGGTTAGGTTGAGTGTTATACTAAATCAAGTTTTCATTTTATTCATATATTTTTTACATAAACTGTAATAATTTTGACCAACAGCGATAATAAAACTTAGCCGGTTTCAGGATTCTCCCAGAGCACTCAACACAGAGACGAGGTGATGCATAATAACCGCCCCCATGTTGCTGCCTTCTGGGCCTCACGTACTGTAGGGCGATGACCTGTAACCTTCGTTAAACTCCCTCCTCCTCCTCCTGGATCTTTTCCAGGGCGAGGAGTTGTAGCCTTCCCCATACTCCCTCCTCCTGGGTCTTTTCCAGGGCGAGGAGTTGTAGCCTTCCCCATACTCCCTCCTCCTGGGTCTTTTCCAGGGCGAGGAGTTGTAGCCTTCGTCAAACTCCCTCCTCCTGGGCCAACAGGACGAGGAGTTGTACCCTTCGTCGTATCGTCTTTTGTGGAAGGTTTTTCTGAATCTTCCAGGCTCCCGACAGTTCCGTAGAGGTTTGCCTTCGTCTGTAAATGCAGCTTTTTTTTTTGAGGGCTTCAACGTCGGGGTTGTAGTTCGGCCCACCAGGTCAACTTTCAGGTACCGGCGAGAATTTTTATGTAGTCCGCGTTCACTCAGGGGTTCACCATTGAGGCTGAGGTCTTCTCTGTAAAATTCGCTACAGTACCTAGCGATAGATGTACCACGGTGTATACCGGTCTGGTGGTCACGGGACATGTAGAAATATACCAGACTATGTCTTTGTATGTAATAAGTCATTTTTGTCTAATGTATATTTTCAGCGTTGGGGCTGCAGAACTTTTTCAATTAACCGTTAATTATTATTATTATTATTATTATTATTATTATTATTATTATTTATATTATTATTATTATTATTATTATTATTATTATTATTATTATTATTATTATTATTATTATTATTATTATTATTATTTTTATTATTGAACATGTACTAGTGTTATAGTGAACGTGTGGTTGTGTTATAGTGAACATGTGGTAGTGTGCACACAGGGTGGTGTAATGCGTCTAGTGTGGCAGCATTATGCTAGTGTTAAAGTGCAAGCACTGCTTGCTCCCTATCGCTTTCAGCTACCGCCGCTGGCTAGCCCTCGTGGCGAAGAGGGAAGCCTCTTCAATAAGTCTTCCCCTGCCAGTACACAGCCTCTTCACCACCAAGACTCCTGCTGTGCCTCCTCGTGGCAACACATGGAACTGGGTGCCTTGATCGTCATACTCGATTCCGAGTGACAGCAAAGTAGTAGTAGTAGTGTGAGTGTTGTGACGCTGTTGATGTGTTAAGTGGGTGTTGTTGGGTATGTCAGGTGAGGTTAGGTTAGGTTAGATTTAGTCAGCATCAAGTTAAGAATTGGTTTTGTCAACATTCAGGCTTGGGTTCAAATGCAGGCTTATGTATTTAAATGCAAATTCCGTTTTTTTTTATCAGTCACTTGCAAATTGGATTGGTATCAACACACCTGCATAAATGAAAAATGCATTTGATTGAGTTTCAAATGTTTTATGGAGTTAATAACGATACCTATCCCAAGGTGAGAGCTTGGACAGGTATACTTCAGTCTTACGTCACAGTCAAGGTGTTCAAATGCAAATCTATTATTTTCAAAGGTAATTGAATTTGAACACCCAAGACTCGTTCCTGCACCGTGAGTGATCTGACTCACTTCAAACACAAACACAAACACGGGTACATTTATGAGCAAAATTGCCAGCACATATTTGGTAAAGTCGGCCACCTACTTCTTAGATCAGGTTGAATTGAGTTAGGTGATCTGTTTGTAGTTTAGGTTAGGTTAGGTTAGTTTGGTGTAGATTATTAATTTGATGTAGGGTAGGTTTACGTTGGGTTTGGTTAGGTTACGTTGGGATTGGTTAGGTTACGTTGGGATTGGTTAGGTTACGTTTTGTCTGGTTATGTTCAGTTAATTTTCTTTAGTTTTGGTTTTGTTAGGTTAAGTTTAACATACTTAAAGTTTGGGTAGGTTAGATTAGGTTTGTTTGGGTTAGGTTAAAATAAGCTAGATTAGGTTAGGTTAAGGATAAGTTAGGTTATATTCGATGCTCAGTGAATGGCACACGGCTTCAAAAAAAATGCTCTCTGAGTGGTAAACACACGCATAAAAATATTGTGTGTGTGTGTGTGTGTGTGTGTGTGTGTGTGTGTGTGTGTGTGTGTGTGTGTGTGTTTCAGAGCCTCGTTAAAACGCTGTTAGAGTGGTAGCAGACTCCTAAGTGTGTTGTCTGAGTGGCTGTCAAGTCCTGAGTCTAGTAAACAGCTTAAAAAAAATATTCAATTGAAACGAAAACATGAGAAAAAAAATGATTCTCCTAGATATTCAGGAAAAATATATCGAATCAGCACAAAATGGGAGAAGTAATTAAACTCTCCTCGCTGCTTAACTAATTAGTATGTAATTGAGATATAATGAACGTCAAGGATAATAACTTTAAATACTTAAAATTTTTCACGCCACTTCCTTTGTTGTGATTTAATTAGTTAAGACTCATTAATAATATATGAATGTATGTTGTTATTAGTATTATTACTGTTATTATATTATTATTATTATTATTATTATTATTATTATTATTATTATTATTATTAATAATAATTAATATAATAATATAATAATAATATAATATATAATAATAATAATAATATATATTATATTATTATTATTATTATTATAATTATTATTATTATTATTATTATTATTATTATTATTATTATTATTATTATTATTATTATCTCCTACAGGTAAGTTGAGTTTTAAGGAACAAGTGAACTGTTGGTAAGTGTATTGTGACAGTATGTTGTTAAGTGTATGGTTGTATAGTGACTTGTGGGCATTTAGCTGGTGTATGGTGACATTATTAATTATGCCCCTAGTGATTGTATGTCCCAGGTCGAGAAGGGTCAAAGGTCAAGAGGTCAAAATCTATAAAACAGTTTAGAAGTGAAACGAGTCGTGACGTGTCCCTAGAGTTTATACACTATTATTACTCATTAACTGTACTGTCTAAACACCTACGGTCAAGCTCCACACAAATAAGTTCAAGAAGGTATTACAGTTTTCTTGATGTGAAATAAATAGTTATGGAGCCTAAGAATTCCACGTTATTTTGAGGATCTAAGTTGATGTTTTATTACCAAGTTCATTTTTCTGTGTTACTTTAGCTACTTGTGTTCCGTTTTTCTGTGTTACTTTAGCTATTTGTGTTCCGTTTTTCTGTGTTACTTTAGCTACTTGTGTTCCGTTTTTCTGTGTTACTTTAGCTACTTGTGTTCCGTTTTTCTGTGTTACTTTAGCTACTTGTGTTCCGTTTTTCTGTGTTACTTTAGCTACTTGTGTTCCGTTTTTCTGTGTTACTTTAGCTACTTGTGTTCCGTTTTTCTGTTACTTTAGCTACTTGTGTTCCGTTTTTCTGTTACTTTAGCTACTTGTGTTCCGTTTTTCTGTGTTACTTTAGCTACTTGTGTTCCGTTTTTCTGTGTTACTTTAGCTACTTGTGTTCCGTTTTTCTGTTACTTTAGCTACTTGTGCTCCGTTTTTCTGTGTTACTTTAGCTACTTGTGTTCCGTTTTTCTGTGTTACTTTAGCTACTTGTGTTCCGTTTTTCTGTGTTACTTTAGCTATTTGTGTTCCGTTTTTCTGTGTTACTTTAGCTACTTGTGTTCCGTTTTTCTGTGTTACTTTAGCTACTTGTGTTCCGTTTTTCTGTGTTACCTTAGCTACTTGTGTTCCGTTTTTCTGTGTTACTTTAGCTACTTGTGCTCCGTTTTTCTGTGTTACTTTAGCTACTTGTGTTCCGTTTTTCTGTTACTTTAGCTACTTGTGCTCCGTTTTTCTGTGTTACTTTAGCTACTTGTGTTCCGTTTTTCTGTGTTACTTTAGCTACTTGTGTTCCGTTTTTCTGTGTTACTTTAGCTACTTGTGTTCCGTTTTTCTGTGTTACCTTAGCTACTTGTGTTCCGTTTTTCTGTGTTACTTTAGCTACTTGTGTTCCGTTTTTCTGTGTTACCTTAGCTACTTGTGTTCCGTTTTTCTGTGTTACTTTAGCTACTTGTGTTCCGTTTTTCTGTGTTACTTTAGCGACTTGTGTTCCGTGTTTATCTTGGTGCTCCTCAGTAAATCGTCCCGCCAAGATTATCACCACTTATGAAGCTATATTTTTTAACCCAGTGTGTAAAATATGTTGATTTTGTTCATTATTATTATTTTATTTATTTATTTATTTTTTTTTTGCATGGTTGCCTTAGATTGAATGCTACTTGGTGGTGTTATATCCTTGTTGTACTGAGTCGTTGTAATGGTTGTTGAGTGGTTGGTTAGGTTAGGTTAAACTAGGTGTCGTCCGTCCGTTGTCCGCCGCGTGTCGTCCGTCCGACTGTCGTACGTTGCCCGCCACACATTTTTACCAACACGATATCGACAAAATGCTGTTCATATGACTAAATTTATCACCGAATGTCTACAATTTATACAGAGAACTACAACTCATACTGGCTGTTAAGGGGAGAGAGAGAGAGAGGGGGGGGGTTAAGGAGAGAGAATGAGGGAAGGAAGGAGGAGTGAGAGAGAACGAGAGAGAATGAGGGAAGGAAGGAGGAGTGAGAGAGAACGAGAGAGAATGAGGGAAGGAAGGAGGAGTGAGGGAGAACGAGAGAGAATGAGGGAAGGAAGGAGGAGTGAGAGAGAACGAGAGAGAATGAGGGAAGGAAGGAGGAGTGAGGGAGAACGAGAGAGAATGAGGGAAGGAGGAGTGAGAGAGAATGAGGGAAGGAAGGAGGAGTGAGAGAGAACGAGAGAGATTTGACAAGACAGTCTTCTCGCCATATATACAATAACATCTTTACTTAATACTGTACAGTGATGAAACAAGAGAGGCAAGTCGGATCACCTGAAGATTAGCCTTCCCATCTTATTTTACATGATGACTAAACCCCTTAACGCTACCTGGGGGAGGGAGGGCTAGGTTCATTTTAGATTAGCGTTACATTAGGTTAAGTAAAGTTTGCGTTAGGGTGAAATAACCTTCAGGTATCCGACAAAACTTATAATCTGTGTAAGATATAATGACTGAATACATATCCAAGGTCACCGGGTCAAAGGTTAAAAGTCATTGACCTGGAATGGGTGATTTGAATTAATGGGTGTTTGGTAAATGCAACGAGGGAGACGAGGTTTATTAATGTCATCGTATAATATTATGGTGTATACTGACTCTATTACTTTCTGAAAGGGCAAGGTCGAGGTCACTGCGGGGGAGGGGGTGGGCACTGTAGGGAGGCAGTTAACGACGTAGTTCATTCAGGAGTAATCGGTAGTCTTACACCCGGGAGTAAATTTTCTCTGTCTGCAAGTCATATAATCATGATCATTTTTTTTTTTACTTTGATTCATGATTCTTCACGTGATTTTCTAACATTATAGCCAAGATAGAACCTTTCTCTTTCATTACTTCATCAGCAAAATATATTAATAAACTATAAATAAAAATAAGAAAGACGGAAAATATAGATATACGGAATTATCACAACAGCGAAAAAAACCCTGTTTATTGTGGTAATATTTTCCTTGGCGGTACGATATGTTTGGCGTCAGCGGTGGCATCGTGTGTGTGTGTGTGTGTGTGTGTGTGTGTGTGTGAAGACAACATAAATAAGGCGTGTGTTACCCCGGGAGCGGCAGTCGTACAAACATTGTCTCGTGTCTTATTCTGATGGTCTACATTACCACGAGACTCTTCAGGGTTATTTGGCTCGCTGGGGTGAACAGATGGAGAGTGCAGGAGATATAAAAGAATAAATAAGAGACACTGAAGAGAATAGAGAGAGAGATAAATAGCAAGAGAGAAGGGGCAGCTTATTCGGGGATATGGAGAAGAGGAGAGGGGTGATAAAGACAGGGAGAGAAACAAGAAGAGGAAAGAAAGTTAAGGATAAGGAGAAAGAAAGTGAAAGATAAGGAGAGAGAGCTAAAGACGAGGGGAGAGAGAGAGAGACAGAGCCAGAAACGAGAGGAGAGAGAGAGAGACAGAGCCAGAAACGAGAGGAGAGAGAGAGAGAGAGAAATAGAAGTCAAGGCTGAAGATAATGACTGTAACGAGGGATTATAATGGCAATTACTAAGGTTAGGTCAACATTGTGTCGGTCTTAGACGTAGTGATAATTGACCTGATCTCTCCCAGCATCTTCACATACCTACAAACTAGATTATTAATTTAACGTCGTAACAGACACACACACACACACACACACACACACACACACACACACACACACACACACACACATACACGCACACACACACACACACACACACACACGCACACACACACACACACACACACATACACACACACACACACACACACACTGATCTCCCTATGAAAGCGATATTTTTTGTCGTTTAAGTCCTTCTTCCACGTAACAGCATCAAAGGCTCCTCTTCAGTGGCTGGAAAATAAACATGACTGGAACCTTAGTAAATGTCCAGGCTAGAGGGACGTAAGAGCCAGTTAATGAGGGTCTAGCGGGTGAAAGTAATGGATGGTTGATTAATTATTATTTTCTTGTAATTTAATTTATTTTATTTGTAATTTTTTTATACTTTTGAAGACTTTTGTCATTTTTTTTGTAATTATTTGATTGTTTATTGACTATAGTGTTTTAGACTTGTTTGTTAGGAAGGTGAGTGCAAACATTAATCATTGTTACCTGACGAAAATTAGCTGAGAATTTGTGTGTTAGATAAGATAGGTGTGTGTACGTCGAAGGTGTTTACGGGTGTGTGTAGATATGCAATTAAACACCTGTAATTACTGGAGATTGCAGGAACCTGTCTATACCTGTCCTGTTTTACCTCATTAAAACAGACTCGGGACAAATGCCTACAGGTGTACGATGTTAATAAATAAGCACAGGTGTTAATATATAGGAAGAGTTCACACACACACACACACACACACACACACACACACACACACACACACACACTGTCAGCCGTTTCAATTCCACAGTGAACATTAACACTGATTTATGTTAATTAAATGAGGTTAACTGATGTATGTTAGTGTACCGCAAGTGCTGGGGACTGGACCATTAACTGCTTAGGTGCGATGAGGTACAGCTCTCGCACTCTTTGTCTCACCATAAAACACCACCATTATCTCTCACATGTGTCTCACCTCACACTCACACCTACTGCTCTCTCTCTCTCTCTCTCTCTCTCTCACCATAAAACACCACCATTATCTCTCAAATGTGTCTCACCTCACACTCACACCTACTGCTCTCTCTCTCTCTCTCTCTCTCTCTCTCTCTCTCTCTCTCTCTCTCTCTCTCTCTCTCTCTCTCACCATAAAACACCACCATTATCTCTCACATCTGTCTCACTTCACACCATCTGATACCAGGATTAAGGCGACTTACCACTGGCATCACGGAGGAGGAGGTGAACGTGAATCTTATTAAAAAATGTACCTTGGTTTTTGCCTAAAATTATTATCTCGCTTCACACACACCTAACCTAACCTTACCAAACCTAACCAAGCACACCTTAGCTAAGTTTGTGGAGTGTGATAATTATCGACACTTTCCCTCCATTAGTGCATAAGGCTTTTCATTATTTGTAAAAACCAATACTTACCCAGACGGAAGAGTTCTTTAATTGTAGAAGTTTTCAGACACTATGTTCTTGTGTGTGTGTGTGTGTGTGTGTGTGTGTGTGCGTGTGTGTGTGTGTGTGTGCGCGTGTGCGTGTGCGTGTGCGTCTAATGGTAGACCCTGCTGCCATATGGCACCACAAAATTTTTGACCAAATCCCGGGTTGCTCATCTGACTTTCTGCCTCATTTACATACAATTGCAGGGCCTCAATTGTTCTCTTACTTTGCCAACACAACATACATACATTGTTTCTCACTATTGTTTTTATTTATTCGTGGTTCTTTATTATTTTTTTTATTAACTATTATTATTATTATTATTATTATTATTATTATTATTATTATTATTATTATTATTAACTATTATTATTATTATTATTATTATTATTATTATTATTATTATTATTATTATTATATTTTCGCCCCCCAGGCCCTGATGTGGGTCAGTAACCTGTGCCCTGGTTAATCCCCGTTAAAAAAACTAACCTAACCTAACGTAGTGTAATCAAGTTTGCAGTATGTAGATTCGGGTGGTGATATGGGTGCATGTGTGCAAGAGTTGAGAGAGAGAGAGAGAGAGAGAGAGAGAGAGAGAGAGAGAGAGGTCGCCACCATTGTTTCAGCTTCTCTCACTCCATGGTCAGACATCAACAATTTTAATTATGTCGCCTCTCCTCCCCAACAACATCACCGAAGTTACATTAAGATCTATGTGAGAGAAAGGGAGGAAGAGAAAGATGGAGAAAGGGAGGGTGAGGGAGAGAAATGTGGATAAATGGACGTTGAGGGAGTTTGTGGGAGGGAAAGAAAGAGGAAGGGTGAGAGAGAGGGAGTGTGTGAGTGAGAGAGGGGAGGGGGGTCAGAGAGTGAGAGGGAAGGGTGAGAGAGAGGGAGTGTGTGAGTGAGAGAGGGGAGGGGGGTCAGAGAGTGAGAGGAAAGGGTGGAAGAGAGAGAGGGAGTGAGGTAGGGCGAGGGAGTGTGTGAGAGTGAGGAAGAGGAAGTGAGGGAAAGTTGGTAAGAGAGAAAGAGGGAGGAAGGGAGTGAAAGAAAGATGAAGAGAGAGAGAGAGAGAGAGAGAGAGAGAGAGACCATTCACCAATTATGTATTCACTCATTTACTTCAACATATATTAATTTCATTCAATTATTCACTCACACATATAATACCTTTACGTCTCTGAACATAATACCTATTAAATAAAAAAAAATACCGAAATGATGCACAAAAATTTATCCCCAAAGTCTTTTTAGTTTTGGTTTCCCGGTAGACCAAGTTCCAGGATTTATTAATGGTGAAATATACTGTTTATATATAATCACTGACTATTGCTTATTAATTTGATATATATATATTTATTTAATCTGAAGTACTTCCAGGATTAATTTGTGTTTGAGAGAGAGAGAGAGAGAGAGAGAGAGAGAGAGAGAGAGAGAGAGAGAGAGAGAGAGAGAGAGAGAGAGAGAGATGAAAGGTAAAATAATTCTTGTTATGATATAAAATAATTAATGGTGATAATTGTCATAGTAATATCGTTCACTCTGATGATAATGATGAAATGTTAATATGATGATTGATGATGATGATGATTGATGATGATGATGATAGAGTTTACAGTAGAACTAAGTTAACAGTTAGTGTAAACAATAGTAAACTGATCAAATGTGGAGGCGGTCGTGGTGGAGGTTAAGGTGCAGGTGGAGTTGAAGGAGGAGGTGTAGGTGGAGTTGGAGGAGGAGGTGTAGCTGGGTGTTGTGGTGGAGGAGGAGGTGTAGGTGGAGGAGGAGGTATAGGTGGAGTTGGAGGAGAAGTACACATGGAGTTAGGGGTTGTGGTGGAGAAGGAGGTGTAGATAGAGTCAGACAGGAGGAGGTAACTGGAGTGGACGTTTAAATACCTGGAGCAGTGAAGGATGAACTGATGGATAGGTAGTCAAGGAGATGGCTGTAAGAGAGAGAGAGAGAGAGAGAGAGAGAGAGAGAGAGAGAGAGAGAGAGAGAGAGAGAGAGAGACCCACCCACCATTTCAAGACGTGACGTGATAGCTTGATGTGAGGGCTGTGGAAGAAATACCTTATTGACAGATAATATCGGTATAGGCTGATAAATTATAAACATAATATATATTTACTTGAAACCTTATTTTAAAATAGTGTTAACAGATCCCCCCCCCCCCCCCCACACCCGAAAAATAGGGAGGGAATGATTATCGAACACCCATTAGAATAGCAATAGGATGAGTTTTAAAGCCCATTATAGTGTGTGAGGTCTTTGGTTTAATAGGATGGAAGGAACGTTTGCTCATTATTGTACAAACCGAGGCGTGTTATTGGGAACCTTTAAGGAAGACTATCTGAGCGGGGAGACATGGTGATGCTGTGTGTAGTGTTGGTGTATAGTTAATGGTGTGTTTGATGGTGTCTTTATGTACACACACGAACGAACGTACTTACATATATATACATACACGTGAATGTTAACACAGAGAGACACGAGAGAGAGAGAGAGAGAGAGAGAGAGAGAGAGAGAGAGAGAGACCTGTGCTCCATCTAACGTCCTAAAATAATCCTATTATCCTGAAAGCCGTCACCCGTTTGTGCTGATGCCGGTGACTCATTACTAGTGGTGTGGGGCTCTCTGTCTGGCTGTTTGTTTGTTTTGTTTGTGTTACCGTATATCTGTGTGTGTCTATTTGTTTCCGTATTTTTATCTGTCTTTTTCTTGCTGTCTGTCTGTTGTCTGTTTGCTTCCGTCTGTATCTGTCAGTTCATATATCATTGACTCATTCTGCACGTATGTCCGCCAATCAGGCTTTACATTATATATGATCTATTTGTCTGTACACGTGTCTGTCTGTCTATCTTTCTCTCTGTATGTCTTTCAGTCAGTCTGTCTGTCTGTCTGTAATGAGAGGGCGACTATTGTTTGTGATCTTTTCAAAAGGCTTTTGTGATTTATTGGAGTAAATGTTCAATAAGAGAAGACCAGGTAGGGACGTGTAGCGTTGTGGAGAGAGAGAGAGAGAGAGAGAGAGAGAGAGAGAGAGAGAGAGAGAGAGCCCTTAACCTACAGTAATAATAATAATATTGTTAATGGTATTCATAGTAATTATAACATTGGTGATTGTAATAAGTATAGCTGATAATGATAATAATAATGATGATGATGGTAATAAGGATGATGATGAAACATAAATGATAATAATGGGAGTATCCACAAAGACAATACCTATCGTACACAGATGTTTCAAACCCTTTCTGAGGTGTTGGGAGAGAGTGTCAACAAGGGTCTAGTGTTTATAGTTATGACAATGGCGTCTCATATGTCTGTGTTAACTATAGTCTCAGCATTAACTTAAACGTATAGGTAGAACTCGGAGTCGCAGAGGTTCATAAGTTAATTTGTTTCCGTCAATTGGGTTATCAGAACTTGTCTAATTGACTTACTAACTTGCGACGTAATTATAGAATTTCAGAGATTCGCGAGTTTCAAGTTTTTTTTTCCCGGTAAATGCTGATGATAGGAGCTGTGTTCTTTCATCTAATTTGCTATGTTTTATTATTATTATTATTATTATTATTATTATTATTATTATTACTATTATTATTATTATTGTTGTTATTATTATTATTATTATTATTATTATTATTATTATTATTATTATTATTATTATTATTATTATTATTATTATTATTATTATTATTGTTGTTGTTATTACTATTATTATTATTATTGTTGTTGTTATTACTATTATTATTATTATTGTTGTTGTTATTACTATTATTATTATTATTGTTGTTGTTATTATTATTATTATTTTTATTATTATTATTATTATTATTATTATTATTATTATTATTATTATTATTGTTGTTGTTATTACTATTATTATTATTATTGTTGTTGTTATTACTATTATTATTATTATTGTTGTTGTTATTACTATTATTATTATTATTGTTGTTGTTATTACTATTATTATTATTATTGTTGTTGTTATTACTATTATTATTATTATTGTTGTTGTTATTACTATTATTATTATTATTGTTGTTGTTATTACTATTATTATTATTGTTGTTGTTATTATTAAGGACAGGTGGGGGGTTCTCCAGGTGTTTATTTGTTTGATATTGGGGTTGAGAACGCCCTTGAAATAGTTTCCCAGAGACGCTTAAGCTGCTTCTCATATTCAGCTAATTACCTGTAGAATATGGGAATTCATCTAATGAACGCAATTTAAGAAATGATTAATTACAAGTATGAATTCTCAGACATTGATAATTTCACTTTATTTATCGCGTAAGATGGTTTTTGAAGACTGATTTATTTAACTTCCTCGAATCTCAAAGACTTCAATCATAAGTCTGTTGTAAGTAAAATTGTTTTGAAGATCAACCCGACTTGGATATTATCTGTAGTTAGCCCAACTTAAGATACGATACATCTTTAACTTGTGTCTTTACGCTCGGACCGGTGGTGAAGGATTTAATTTGGATGTTGTAAAATTTTCGCCCAATTTAATGTCTTAGCTTAATTGCTTCAGGTTAAGTTGGCCATAATTATCAGGGGTTAAACTTGGCACGGCACTGACTCTGGAACGTGTGTGTGTGTGTGTGTGTGTGTGTAATAATAATAATAATAATAATAATTAACGGTTTATTGAAAGAGCTTGGCAGCCAGAAGGCTGAAAATATACAGTTACATATTTGGGGAGTGGGTTACGAATTACAAATAATATACAAGTAACATAAGTGACACAAATAAGACATATAATAACTTAGATGGGGAAAAGCTCAAACTACAGTTCAATTCAACATAGTGACAGTGTTACAGTATTACAAGTTATTGATAATTTTTACAATGGTTGGGACTGGGCTGTTCTTATAGCGATCAGTTCGTGCACGTATGGGCTGGATGCGGTTGTGGTGTCGAACAGCAATTCTCGGACAAGGGACCTCGGGTGGTAGCAGGAGCCGGTGTCGGGGATGGTGTAGAAGCTTCTTACCAAATTTGCAGATGAGGTCGTGGTGATGGTCAGTGAGAGTCGAAAGGGTCAGTGTGTTGAGCGCTTCTTGATATGTGGAGTGTGTGTGTGTGTGTGTGTGTGTGTGTGATACAAAATTTAAGTCTGATGAGCATGTTTTATAGGTCCAAACAAAGACTAAAAACGTCTTCTACACACACACACACACACACACACACACACACACACACTGGAACCCCTCCTCCGCAATACGTTCTCAAATCACCACTAAGGGAGGAAAATAATACAACTATCTATTGTCCTTGTCTCTTCCTTATCCCTCGTTTCCTTCATCCTCTTCCTTCCTATCTCCCATTTTTATCTTATTATCTTTTTATCTGCCTCTTATTTCTTTTACCTTCCCACAGGTCGTAAATCATGTCAGCCAATCAGCGGTGTGTTTCCGGATGACGTCACGGGTGCTATAAATACCCAGGGGGCGCGTTGAAATCACGGCAGTATATCGTGGAAATTTGTCCCGACTGGATGTTTATCACTGGCGGTCTCGGAGGGTTAACGATACAGTGGTCGTATTTGACCTTATATTGGCAATCACACCGTATATTGTGTTTACTGTGGTAGTGCTCTCTCTCTCTCTCTCTCTCCTACAAACTGTATCATTTATTCCAGTATCTCACCTACGCCTCCAAAGTTTGAGGATCAGTCTGTTCCCTCACTACACTTACAAAATTCCCAACAGCCTTCAGAAAGTATACAAACCTCCTGTCTATTTTTTTTGGCCCCAGATTATTTTTTTTTTCGTCTCCAAAACATACTCGATCCTCCAATACTTACTCACGCCTCCAAAATTTACTCACTCCTCTAAAACTCACTCCTCACTCCTTCAAAACCCACTCACTCCTCCAAAACTCACTCACTCACTCCTCCAAACACTGATATCTACCCATCAAGGCGTAACACTTCCCAATACACTTCAAATTTGTATACGCACTTCAAACTTATCACACACACCCCCCCACCCCCCCAAAAAAAACTTATATACCGTGCTAATTCACCACCCACTCCAAAACTTATTCCTCCAAACTTTGAAGATCCGAGAGACTGCAAAATCTTAAAAGTTTTCAGTAACCTTCAAAATACTGTAATACTTCAAATGCTGTCAAAGAGTAGCACACACTTACTCCCTATAAACTGAGCCATTTTCCCTGTGTCAATTGAGAAAAGATTAACTCCAAAACAGCCGACTCCAAACAAATACAAAACCCACAGTAGTCTTCAAATATAGTCAACCACTCTACAAAACTGCTACATTTGTTTTGTCAACTCTGTAAAGTGAAATTCCAAAACAGACGCTTTCAAAACTTTTCAATCGCCTCCCCTCTCCCCTTCCTTCCCTTCATCCCTTACCTCCCCCTCCCCTTCCCTCCCGTCATCCCTTACCCCCCCCCCCCCAACCTCTATGACAACTTCACTTACACTCCCCAAAGCCTCCAGCCAGAGTAGGAAAAGTTACAGTGTCTTGTTGAAACTTGTTAGGCAGGAGTCTCTCTCTCTCTCTCTCTCTCTCTCTCTCTCTCTCTCTCTCTCTCGTATACTTGAGGCAGTTTATACCTATAATCACATAAGAGCTCCACTTTTATTACTGTAACGTTATAAACATGATTGTCGGAAATTTTTTAAAAGTTTACAAGAACCTTGGTCAACAACTTTTGTCAGATACATTCAGCAAAAGTTTGTCGGGCATCCGGTTCTGCAGCTGCCTCGCCTTCCCCCATGTTCTGGTGTAATGTGTGTCAACCGTGACGTTAGTTGGTAATGTGTGTGTCAACCGTGACGTTAGTTGGTAATGTGTGTGTCAACCGTGACGTTAGTTGGTAATGTGTGTGTCAACCGTGACGTTAGTTGGTAATGTGTGTGTCAACCGAGACGTTAGTTGGTAATGTGTGTGTCAACCGTGACGTGAGTTGGTAATGTGTGTCGACCGTGACGTGAGTTGGTAATGTGTGTGTCAACCGTGACGTGAGTTGGTAATGTGTGTGTCAATCGTGACGTGAGTTGGTAATGTGTGTGTCAACCGTGACGTGAGTTGGTAATGTGTGTGTCAACCGTGAGGTTATAGGTTGGGTTAGGGTAGGTCAGGCTAGGTTGGGTCAAGCTCTTAAATTATAGGACATACGTTCACTTCTCATTAGTCAGTTCCAGCATGTATCTTCACCTGTTTCGTTCATGTTATTCTAAGGTGGGCTACAGCAGCTTCAGTGTGTGTGTGACGACAAGTGAGCAGATTTATTGTAATGGTGTAGACATCAGCAACCACAGGAAGGCAGTAAGCGCTCGACACCTCACTCAGTTTGAGATTGTTTTGACAGTCTGTGTCAACCAGTACATGAGTTTATAGTGTGTCGACAGTGACGTGGGCAGCATCACTCACCCTGGTTTTTTGGGGGGCAGTGTGTGGGGGGGGGGGGGGGCTAAGGAGTGGTGGTCGCGTGGGGAGGCGTGGTGGTCCTAGGAAGGCGTGAGGGGTGTAGGGTGTCACAAGCCCGGGTCAACTACAGACCAAGTTGGGCTGTAAAAAACTTGCTTCGTTAGTCGAGAATTAATGGTTCACCTTAACTCGACCTGCAGCCTCCCCTACTGCTGCCTCTTGTCTCACTGATTGGTCGCCTATCGTTTCTCCTCTGATGTCATTGACATTCTTCACGATGATGGGCGATGCTGCACTCTGACGTCATGACTTTCTTTACGATGAGTGGTAATGTTTTTCTCTGGCGTCATTGATATATAATTCGCAATGCTGTTCTCTGACGTCATTGACTTTCTTTGTGATGATTAGCAATACTTAATTCTGACGTCAATTGCTGTCTTTGCGATGATTGGTCGGTTCTTAGCCTATTATAATGTCATCAGTATTCTACAAAGTGATAGATTAATTCCCAACCGTCTTCTGGCTTCATCAGTAATTTCCAACCCTTCAAGTTGATTAGTGGACCCTCAGTTGACTTCTGATGTCACAAATATCCTGCAAGCTGGTTGGTTGACTCAGGTATCATCCGACCTCCCTGAAAATCACCAAGCTGTTTAGTCTTGCTTCAATACATATTATGACGTCATCGATACTCTCAAAGCGTACTGGCCAAACTGTTTGACCAATACTCTCTAAGATTATTATCGATGACATCATAAAATATATTAAGCCAATACAGATCAGCTTGGTGATGACGTAACCTAGGATAGCACCTAACTGGGTCTTGAAGTCAGCGAATGTTAAAGCTGACTCACTAGGACGTCACTCTTCCCCAGACTGGCAGAGTAAACTTTGACGTCATCAGTTGAAATAAGATAAGTATTTGGTACAATCTTCCTCAAGATTGTAATTTGTACAGTACACGTAATTAGTGAGGTGTTTTAGGGGAAAAATAACAATCATTACACGACTGGCAACAGGACCAAACTTTTTTTTTTAATAACTGTTATATCATGAAGAAAAAATAAATCAATTTTACATAACATTACCCTCGTGTTGCAAGATGGCGGCCCCAAAACTGAAGACATATCTGCGTTTCGAGTTTGCAAGAATAACAATGATAAATAGCTCATTGTTCCTCCACAAACACCAACATTATCATAACTTTCATTTTATAAAAGGCTCACAAATTCATCAAAAGATTTACAAATAAGATAATTAAAACACTATAATTGGCTTTTACATGGGAGCTGATCATAGTGTATTATAAAGTGATGTAGAATTATTAATGTTTATTATTAACCCTCAATGAGACTATTACTGTGATTATATGTTAGTAAATGACACAATATGGCTGTTTAGAGCACGATCTGTGTATCTGGTGTAACCATTTAGTATACGAGTACCAGGATATACACACACGTGATATACTGACATTAATTTACGTCTGGTAATAGTTGGCTAATGAACTGTATTATAGTATATATTCGTGAGCATAATTATACACTTGTAGTCTTGTTTTGTACATGTTCATCATCAGGGTGACAACATGATGACATTAGAGATACAAGAGGTCAAGTGTTGTTGCCAAGAGGTCAAGTGTTGTTGCCGCGCGTGGTACAAGGGTGTGAGCCGCTCTAGTGTACACGGGTCATTGGTGATACTGGTCACTACAGTAGTTTTAATATTTGCAGCTGCAGATTGAGATAGATGGGTGAATGAGGTTGTGGTCCCCGGGGAGCTACAAGACCTGGGAGAATTGGAAAAGACAGTCTATAAACGTGGAGACAGTGTAGAGAGACGCAACAGCAGGCACAGCAGAGAGACGCAACAGCAGGCACAGCAGAGAGACGCAACAGCAGGCACAGCAGAGAGACGCAACAGCAGACACAGCAGAGAGACGCAACAGCAGACAGTGTAGAGAGGCTGGCAACATCAAGTCTAGATTGGTCGTGTTAAGCCAATACTCCCACAAGCTCCAGGAGTGGCAGTCATAATAGTGTGTGTCGCAGGTGTATGATTATGTAGGACAGTCTGACAGTTTCAAGTGTCCTCGACAGGTTATGGGAATTTGGAGTAGTGGTTACTGTAGAGGAAGGCGGTGGGGGTGAGTTGGGGGGGTGGGAGACAATCTGTTGAGGGAGGGAGTAATCTATAGGGGGGGGGTTAATATTGGGGGTGAGGGGTAATGTTGGGGAGGGATCGTGGGGATGATGAAGATTCATTATACAGAATAAACAATGAAAGATCAATTTTATTTTATTATTTATTTCTTATTTTATTTTTTTAAAGAAGGATGTTTATAGATAGGTATTCAGTAAACCCTTCATACAGGTATACATTGATTCAGTGTGTGTGTATATTGACAATGCAGGTATACAGTTCAACATTTATTTAGAATTTAGATAATGCAAAGTGTACAGTTCAACATGCATTTAGACAAAGCAGTTATATGGAAATATGTATTATTTTACAATTAGCAAAAATAATCCCGAACACTAATGACCATTAATTAATTTCCATCATTATAATCCCTATTTAAATTCGGCCATCTTTACAACCCATTAATAATTTAAACCTTCATGACAATCCATAATTAATTGAGGCCTCCATTATCATCCAAAATGACCAGCTGGCCACATAACCTAACCTAACCTAACCTAGCCTAGCCTAACCTAACCTAACCTAACCTAGAATAACACAGCAAAACATAACCCAAACTAACCTCGAATAACACAACCTAACCTAAAACTACCTAACCTAGCCAACTAAATCCTTGCCTATACTTACGTAACACAAGATAGCGTAACGTGACCTCATTTAAAATAACCTGACCTAATCAAATACCTTCCTCGGTAACGCTAGGATATTTTAATCTTCAGGTGAAATAAGCTTAGGTGTCTAAGCTTTACGTGATCCAATTTCCCTGTCCTGCCATCATTCATAACTCCTTCCCTGAGACATGACTAGAATACAAGTATATAATATTCCAATGCATAATTTTGTTCCGTAAGAGAAATAGTAAACCGGGGGGTGATGAAGAAGTCAAATAAACATAGTTGAAATATTACACGTTAACAATTAATATGACTATGTACTAACTATCTCCTCTGTCCTCTTTACTAATCTGGCCCCACACACTAGCCTGGTCCCGCTACACTAGCCTGGCCCCGCTACACTAGCCTGGCCCCTACACTAGTCTAGCCCCGCTACACTAGCCTGGCCTCTACATTAGTCTGGCCCCTACACTAGCCTGGCCTCTACACTAGCCTGGCCTCTACACTAGCCTGGCCCCTACACTAGCCTGGCCTCTACACTAGCCTGGCCTCTACACTAGCCTGGCCTCTACATTAGTCTGGCCCCTACACTAGTCTGGCCTCTACATTAGCCTGGCCTCTACACTAGCCTGGCCTCTACATTAGTCTGGCCCCTACACTAGCCTGGCCTCTACACTAGCCTGGCCTCTACACTAGCCTGGCCTCTACATTAGTCTGGCCCCTACACTAGTCTAGCCCCGCTACACTAGCCTGGCCTCTACATTAGTCTGGCCTCTACACTAGCCTGGCCTCTACATTAGTCTGGCCCCTACACTAGCCTGGCCCCTACACTAGCCTGGCCTCTACACTAGCCTGGCCTCTACATTAGTCTGGCCTCTACACTAGCCTGGCCTCTACATTAGTCTGGCCCCTACACTAGCCTGGCCCCTACATTAGTCTGGCCCCTACACTAGCCTGGCCTCTACATTAGTCTGGCCCCTACACTAGTCTGGTCTCTACACTAGCCTGGCCTCTACATTAGTCTGGCCCCTACACTAGCCTGGCCTCTACATTAGTCTGGCCCCTACACTAGCCTGGCCCCTACATTAGTCTGGCCCCTACACTAGCCTGGCCTCTACATTAGTCTGGCCCCTACACTAGCCTGGTCTCTACATTAGTCTGGCCCCTACACTAGCCTGGCCCCTACATTAGTCTGGCCCCTACACTAGCCTGGCCTCTACATTAGTCTGGCCCCTACACTAGTCTGGCCTCTACACTAGCCTGGCCTCTACATTAGTCTGGCCCCTACACTAGCCTGGCCCCTACACTAGTCTGGCCCCTACACTAGTCTGGCCTCTACACTAGCCTGGCCTCTACATTAGTCTGGCCCCTACACTAGCCTGGCCCCTACACTAGTCTGGCCCCTACACTAGCCTGGTCTCTACACTAGTCTGGCCCCTACACTAGCCTGGCCCCTACACTAGTCTGGCCCCTACACTAGCCTGGCCCCTACACTAGTCTGGCCCCTACACTAGTCTGGCCCCTACACTAGCCTGGCCTCTACATTAGTCTGGCCCCTACACTAGCCTGGCCCCTACACTAGCCTGGCCCCTACACTAGCCTGGCCCCTACACTAGCCTGGCCCCTACACTAGTCTGGCCCCTACACTAGCCTGGCCCCTACACTAGCCTGGCCCCTACACTAGCCTGGTCTCTACACTAGTCTGGCCCCTACACTAGCCTGGCCCCTACACTAGTCTGGCCCCTACACTAGTCTGGCCTCTACACTAGCCTGGCCTCTACATTAGTCTGGCCCCTACACTAGCCTGGCCCCTACACTAGTCTGGCCCCTACACTAGCCTGGTCTCTACACTAGTCTGGCCCCTACACTAGTCTGGCCCCTACACTAGTCTGGCCCCTACACTAGTCTGGCCCCTACATTAGTCTGGCCCCTACACTAGCCTGGCCCTATACACTAGCCTGGTCTCTACACTAGCCTGGCCCCTACATTAGTCTGGCCCCTACACTAGCCTGGCCCCTACACTAGCCTGGTCTCTACACTAGTCTGGCCCCTACACTAGTCTGGCCCCTACACTAGTCTGGCCCCTACACTAGTCTGGCCCCTACACTAGCCTGGCCTCTACATTAGTCTGGCCCCTACACTAGCCTGGCCCCTACACTAGTCTGGCCCCTACACTAGCCTGGTCTCTACACTAGTCTGGCCTCTACATTAGTCTGGCCCCTACACTAGTCTGGCCCCTACACTAGCCTGGCCTCTACATTAGTCTGGCCCCTACACTAGTCTGGCCCCTACACTAGCCTGGCCCTATACACTAGCCTGGCCCCACACATTAGCCAAATGAACCCTGATACTAATGATGGTCACTTATACCAGAATACAACAAAATACCACCAATTACAACCAACAGTAATAAGTGTTTCATATGATTCACTCACAGCGATGACGCAGACCTACAGAAATATACAGAATTATTCTTGAACCGTAAAACTCATGACTAATTCGAGTTGCCTCGGACAGTCCACACATTAACAAATTGAGGAACTGTCACGTAAACACGACACACACACACACACACACACACACACACACACACACACACACACACACACACACACACACACACACACACACACACACATACACACACACACACACACACACACACGGAACATCTGTCTCTCTCTCAGAATCTAAACACCAATTTTTCCAGCACAGTCAACAGTGAGGGTAAAGTGTGGTGGTGATCCGTGTATAGTGAGCCACATCACTACCACAAAGACCATATATTATAAGCTAATAATATTGTATCATCAAGTATTTATTCCGTAGATCAAGACTTTGTTACGAAAATTAAGGCTATCTTCCCTACCAAGTCCTTGTTACGTCGATCAAGTCTTGGTAACGTAAATAAACTACCTTAAAAATTCCGTGTTTCCGTCTTGACCAAAATTACTAGAGCAGTGGTGATTGTTATTGCATTTTATACAGGGTGTCTCGGGAAAAACTCTTGTAGTTCGCGTGAAGTCTAGTATGACACCAGCAGCATTGTCCGCCCTTGTCGGTGTGCGAGTTCTCTAACACTTGAGGACAATGATGTTATTATAATACAAGCATTCGCGCGATCGACATGAAAACCTGTAAGGCAGTAATGATAATAATAATAATAATAATAATAATAATTAACGGTTTATTGAAAGAGCATGGCAGCCGGAAGGCTGAAAATGTACAGTTACATAATTGGGGAATGGGTCTCTTGATTTACAAATAATATACAAGTAACATAAATGATACAAATATGATATATAATAACTAGGTGGGGAGAAGCTCAAACTATAGGGCATTTCAACATAGTGACAGTGCAAAAAGTAAGATTGACTGGGAGTGAATACACTGGTTGATTACAAGTTATTGATAACTTTTACAATGGTTGGGGCTGGGCTGTTCTTATAGCGATCAGTTCGTGCTCGTATGGGCTGGATGCGGTTGTGGTGTCGAACAGCAATTCTCGGGTCGAGGGATCTCAGGTGGTAGTAGGAGCCGGTGTCGAGGATGGTGCAGAAGCTTCTCACCAAATTTGCAGATGAGGTCGTGGTGATGGTCAGTGAGAGCCGAGAGAGTCAGTGTGTTGAGGGTGTGTGTGTGTGTGTGTGTGTGTGTGTGTGTGTGTGTGTGTGTTGTTTGTGTGTGTGTGTGAGAGAGAGGCGCCCTGTATTTGCACCTGCATAGAGCCTTATTATGTGAGAAGACTAAGGTATTAAATGTAAGTATTGACCGACTGAGGTAATGTTTGTAAACACCAAGATATTGTCTGATGAAGGTAGCTGGGGTTTTGCTTCACTACACCTGTGTTTGAGATGTTTATCATCACCTGAGCCAAATATAAACTAACTTTATTCACCACCACCATCACCACTACCACCTACTACCACCACCTACCACCACCACCACCACCTACCACCATCACCACCGTCAGTAGCTAAGTCAATTCCTATGTATAGAACCACCAAACACACGATATGCTTGCATACTCAGGCACATATGAATAACAAAGTGTGTGGCCAGGCACATTACCTCACACTGCTGTACTCACATAGTTGTGAATAAGTTACCTACTATGTACATAACTAAACAATGTACTGGAAATCCTCTGTAACACTCAATACCACAATATCCTGACCACTGGGGTCTTATACACACCCTTTGAGACCTCTACTCTGTGTAATCCTTTGCGCTACCACTCACAGGTTGATGGGGTGCACACTAAACTAGCTGCTGTACGTGGCAAAATTCAAATTCAAATTCAACACCACCAACAACACCTACTACCAACACCACCATCTACACCTACCACAACCAACAACACCACCAACACCTACCAACACTATCACCTACCACCACCACCACCTACACCTACCACAACCAACAACACCACCAACACCTACCAACACTATCACCTACCACCACCATCACCACCTACCACCACCACCTACCACCACCGGCACCAGTTTAGTTAATCGCTGCAGCTGAGTTCCTATTAGCACGAAGGTAATCCACCCCACCCCCGCTCCTTCATGGGTCACTAGTGATGCATCGTCATTATCGTTGTCATCTGATCTCCATACATCCCCTACTAATTACTCCACGCCCCCCTTCCCCCCCCCCCCCACACACACACACACAAACACACCAACCAGCCCTCCTACACCCCCAACCACACCCCCAACCACACCAACCAGCCCTCCTACACCCCCAACCACACCAACCAGCCCTACACCCCCAACCACATCAACTACACCCCTTACACACACACACACACACCACCCCTGACCACACCAAAAATCCCTCCCACACACTCAGCACCCCCCTCACACCCCAACCACCCCTCTCCCACCCCCCACCCCCCCACCCCCCCTCCACACACCAACCAGCCTCTCACTCCCGTTTCAATATTTTGACTTCAATTACACGATATATAGACTCAAGACTTCTATTGGATGAGTCTCGGAAGATGGCCAAGGGACTGCCGTTGTGGTTTGGTTAGGTTAGGTTGGCTTAGGTTTGGCTGAGAAGGGACTGCCGTTATGGTTTGGTTAGGTTTGGCTGAGAAGGGACTGCCGTTATGGTTTGGTTAGGTTAGGCTGAGAAGGGACTGCCGTTATGGTTTGGTTAGGTTTGGCTGAGAAGGGACTGCCGTTATGGTTTGGTTAGGTTAGGCTGAGAAGGGACTGCCGTTATGGTTCAGATCAAAGAGGAAAAAATAACTGAGTTGCATCTTTCTTCTTCTTTTGGGGGTGAGGAGTGAGAGGCCCTAAGGTCATTCTGCTGATATTTTTGGATAGATTGAGGAATAGAAGGAACATTTTGCTGAGGTGTTCTGAAGACGAGGAGGAGGAGGGACTGTTTCCTGGGTATTTTCCTTATTGTTTGTTTTTTTTCTTGTTTTTTTTCCTTATTGTCTTGTTTTATGTTTTTCCTTCTTATTTTGTATTTTGTGGGATTTTTAATGATATTTTCCTGTATTTTACTTATTTTTTTCTTGTCATTTTTATTAAATTATTTGTGGTTTTCTTTCTATTTTCTTTGGCCTTTTCTGCCTCTTTGTGCTAATATTTTTTATTTATTTTCTTCCTCCTTCTCTTCCATGTTTTTAATCTTTTATTCTCCTAATTTTCTTACTGTTGTCATTGTCTTCTTCGTCTTCTCATTTTCTTCATCTTTACCTCGTATTATTATTATTATTATTATTATTATTATTATTATTATTATTATTATTATTACCATTATTGTGTTCATTATTGTTATTATTATTATTATTATTATTATTATTATTATTATTATTATTATTATTACCATTATTGTGTTCATTATTGTTATTATTATTATTATTACGATTATGTGTATTATTATTGTGATTATTATTATTATTGTTATTATTATTTTTATTTTTATTAATTTTTGTTGGTCTTTCCCTTCAACCTTCTCTTGTTCATAAACCTCAGCAAAAAAGAAATCAATATTGAAATTCCTGTGAAAACTTGTGTAAAATAAGAAATTTCCAGGAGTTAGGATAAATTCATAAGTCTCCCGTGTAAGTGAGGAGTTGTGTTCATTTTCTTTCATATATTAAAGAAAATTAGACGTGAATTTTTTTTTCGTCTGACGGAATATATTTCTCTAATGAAAACGGAGTAGTACTTTCTCTTTCTCTCTCTTTCTCTCTCTTTCTCTTTCTCTCTCTTTCTCTAACTTTCTCTTTTTTGTTTTCTCTATTTTACTTGTTCTCTCATTCATGTTTTCATTTTCCTTGTTTACTCTCTCGCTCTCTCCTCATAGTAATTAGAATATTTTAAATCTCACAGGTGTCTCAAGCTGCCCAGGTGTAATTAATTAAGGTGTATATATAGAAGGTAAACGTGTTGACACGCGCTCGCTCGCCTATGCCTTTACGTGTTTTTCTTGTGTGTGTCTCTCTCTCTCTTTCTCTCTCTCCTTCCTTCCTTCCTTCTCTCTTTCTTCCTGCTCATCATTCTCCCTTCTCCCCTTTAATCATCTCCCACTTCTCTCTCCCCTCCTTCTTTCTCCTTCCTTCTCCCTCCCTCTCCGCACCTCCTCCTCTCTTCCACCCTTCCTTCCTCCCCGCACCTCCTCCTCTCTTCCACCCTTCCTTCCTCCCCGCACCTCCTCCTCTCTTCCACCCTTCCTTCCTCCCCGCACCTCCTCCTCTCCCTCCTCCTCTCTTCCACCCTTCCTTCCTCCCCGCACCTCCTCCTCTCTTCCACCCTTCCTTCCTCCCCGCACCTCCTCCTCCCCGCACCTCCTCCCTCGACAATGTTTTTCCTCTGTTTCCTCCAGGCTGGTGATGTGTGTCCAGCTGTCTGTCCATGTGTTTGTATGTCTATTGTTTGGGTGTTTTTTACCTTTCCTGGTATTTTGTTCTTTGTTGTGTGTGTGTGTGTGTGTGTGTGTGTGTGTGTGTGTGTGTGTGTGTGTGTGTGTGTGTGTGTGTTTTGGTATAATATTCTTGATTAATTCAACTTGTTTGTTTGTTTATTCCCGTCGTAGTTTCAGTGCCTGAGTGTGTGTCTGCTTAAACAATGTGTCTGTCTCCACAAAGCAGTAACTCATGACGTATTAAGATGTTAACTAAGAGTTTATGACGTAACCGTGATGCAAACCAGCAATTATGACGTAACAGTGACGTAAAACCACAATTATGACGTAACAGTGACGTAAAACCACAATTATGACTTAACGGTGACGTCAACATGCAAATACGACAGTAATTATAAAGCAGACCAGTAGTTGATGACGTAACAGTGACGTAAATCAGCAGCGGATGACGTAAGAATAACGTCACTAGTTGTGGTACCAATTATCGTGTGTCTTTAGACTCTCCTTGGCCTAAGATATGGAAATATTATTCATAGGACATGGGGAGCTTTAATGTATGGGGCTCCTTGGGATAAAAGAAAACGTTGTGTAGGTGTTAGTGGCTGTGTGTATTTGTGATGGGCTGAGGCGCGTTGTGTGTTTTTTCTATGTATAATATGTGCTTTTATATGTAAGTGGCTCTTCTGTTCTTGTTTCTAAGGATTTGTGTGTGTGTGTGTGTGCGTGTGTGTGCTTATAATGTTTTGAGTGTGTGTGTGTGTGTGTGTGTGTGTGTGTGTGTGTGTGTGTGTGTGTGTGTGCATATAAGGCTGTGTAAGTATATAAGTATGTAAGTGTAGGTATACGTGTGTGTTGTATACAATAAACGCCACCAATTACATTATACAGTACAGACCATAACTCTCCTTTCTGTGTTAGGTTAATCCAGATCAAACTTTTCTGTATAAGGAGAGTTAGGCGCTGGATTAAGTGGTCCTCTCAACACCAAGGAGAGAGAATCAACTCCCACAACCTGGCTTAAGAGTCCTGGGGGGGGGGGGGGGGTCAAGGAACATTACTCAAGTGTGTGCGTGTGTGTGTGTGTCCCTGGTCTCCCCCACAGGTCACACTAACACCTGGTCTCTCCCACAGGTGTACTATATGGTGCTGGTCGTGCTGCTGTGGACCAACCTACAGACGGAGTGGTCGCCGGAAGCCACCCCTGACAGTGTCCTTCTGTCAGACGACAACCGACACCGTCACCTGCCAGGTCAGTGTCTTGATTGATAAAGAGATAGATATTAGCTCCACAGTATCGCTAATATATTCCTTATTTGCAATATAAAGTATCTCTCTCTCTCTCTCTCTCTCTCTCTCTCTCTCTCTCTCTCGTCTAGTGTCACATAAACAAGTTACATTAGCGAAACTCCGTGACTGCCAGCGAGTGAGTCACCCTAAATATTCTTTGTACTAAGTTCGCTAAATATTCTTCTCTTCTATCAACCAGTAGATTAAAGTAGTGTGAGTATGGCATTTGAGAGAGAGAGAGAGAGAGAGAGAGAGAGAGAGAGAGAGAGAGAGAGAGAGAGGATGTTAGTCCAAGCAATGCCTTCTTCGTCGGGTAAAAAAGGTAACAGTTCTTATACTCGACGTCACCATCTCCGTGTTAATGTAATTTGTACCTGCACGACGACCTCTCACAGGGAAGGTGTTAGTAAGGTTTTAGGGATAGTAAAGCTCTTTGAGTGGCCAGTAAGTCAATCTCTGTGAGTGGTCAGTAAGTCAAGCTCTCTGAGTGGGCAGTATGTCAAGCTCTTTGAGTGGCTAGTAAGTCAATCTCTGTGAGTGGTCAGTAAGTCAAGCTCTCTGAGTGGCCAGTATGTCAAGATCTCTGAGTGGGCAGTAAGTCAAGTTCTCTGAGTGGCCAGTAAATTAAATTCTCTGAGTGGCCAGTAAGTCAAGCTCTCTGAGTGGCTAGTAAGTCAAGCTCTCTGAATTGCCAGTAAATCAAGTTCTCTGAGTGGCCAGTAAATTAAATTCTCTGAGTGGCCAGTAAGTCAAGCTCTCTGAATTGCCAGTAAGTCAAGCTCTCTGAGTGGCCAGTAAGTAAAGCTCTCTGAGTGGCCAGTAAGTCAAGCTCTCTGAGTGGCCAGTGAGGCATCATATGCACATACTATATACACTATAAACCAACACACTCACTCATCTTAAAACTCTCTTCATAGGCTCAACATTCCCAGCAGTGAATGAAATAACCATTCTGGAACAGTGAGAAGCGATCCCCCCTCCCGGAATAGCTTCTAGGTGGCCATCGTGGGAGGGCTAATGGAAGGGGTGAATGGATAAGGAAGGGAAGAGGTAATGGAAGGGATACATAAATAGGGGAAGGAAAAGGGAAAAGAAGAATTTAAGTGACGGGGAGAATCGAGGAAGGATTTTAGGCTCCTACAGGTTAGTTCAGCACAGGTTTGGCTAGGCCAGGTTAGGTTAGGTTAAGTTAGGTAAAATGAGGTCAGTTTAGGTTTGATTACAATAGGTTGAATTACGTTTAGGTTAGGGTAATATAAGCTGGATTAGGTGAAGATTAAGTTAGGTTAAGCTAGGTTAAGTTACCTTTATGTCAGATTAGGATACATTTAAGTTAGGTTAAGTTTAAGGTTAGGTTAGGCTTGGTTTAAGGTTAGGTTTAGTTTAAGTGAGTTTAAGGTTAGATTAGGTTTAGTTTAAGTGAGTTTAAGGTTAGGTTAGGTTTAGTTTAAGTGAGTTTAAGGTTAGGTTAGGTTTAGTTTAAGTGAGTTTAAGGTTAGGTTAGGTTTAGTTTAAGTGAGTTTAAGGTTAGGTTAGGTTTAGTTTAAGTGAGTTTAAGGTTAGGTTAGGTTTAGTTTAAGTGAGTTTAAGGTTAGGTTAGGTTTAGTTTAAGTGAGTTTAAGGTTAGGTTAGGTTTAGTTTAAGTGAGTTTAAAATACGTAAGGGTGTGCAATTGACCTGATGAGAGGGGAGTGCATAACAGAGACAGATAAAGAGAGGGAGAGAGAGAGGGGGGCGATAAAAAGTGAATGAGAACGAAAGAAAACTAAGAATAACAGAAAGACAGAAGAAGGAGTGAAACAGACAGAAAAAAGTGTTAAGGACAGACAGGGAAAGGAAGGAAGAGAAAGGGAGAGAGAGAAGATATACGTGTGAATGAGAGACGGGAACAAGGGAGAGACAGAAAGGAAGTAAGAGACAGACAAAATACACGTAGATGTTAATAAAGACAGAGTAAGAGAGATTAAAAGAGACAGACATAAAGACGGGAACTGGCACATATACAAACAACTAAAGAGATACAGGAAGATAAACACACACAGATAGACAGACAAACATCAAGGAGACAGAAAAATGAATATACAAACAAGAATAAAAATAGACAGACATAAAGTAGACAGCCAGAAACGAACTCAATTAATCAACAAAATCCAAAGCAGATAGATAAATAGATAATGAGACAGACAGACAGATATATAGACAGATAGATAAATAGACAGACAGATAGATAGATAAATCGATAGACAGACAGACAGGTATAGAGTTTACAGTAAAGTTAAGAGAAATTAAAAGTTTCCGCCTCTTGCATGTGGCCAGGTGAGAGGACGGGGAGGACGAGGGAGGTGGAGGAGGAGGAAGAGGGAGGTGGAGGAGGAGGAAGAGGGAGGTGGAGGAGGAAGAAGAGGGAGGTGGAGGAGGAGGAAGAGGGAGGTGGAGGAGGAGGAGGAAGAAGAGGGAGGTGGAGGAAGAGGGAGGTGGAGGAGGATGAGGAAGAAGAGGGAGGTGGAGGAGGAAGAAGAGGGAGGTGGAGGAGGAGGAAGAAGAGGGAGGTGGAGGAGGAAGAAGAGGGAGGTGGAGGAGGAAGAAGAGGGAGGTGGAGGAGGAGGAAGAAGAGGGAGGTGGAGGAAGAGGGAGGTGGAGGAGGAGGAGGAAGAAGAGGGAGGTGGAGGAGGAAGAAGAGGGAGGTGGAGGAGGAAGAAGATGAGGGAGGTGGAGGAGGAAGAAGAGGGAGGTGGAGGAGGAAGAGGGAGGTGGAGGAGGAAGAAGAGGGAGGTGGAGGAGGAGGAAGAGGGAGGTGGAGGAGGAAGAAGATGAGGGAGGTGGAGGAGGAAGAAGAGGGAGGTGGAGGAGGAAGAAGATGAGGGAGGTGGAGGAGGAAGAAGAGGGAGGTGGAGGAGGAAGAGGGAGGTGGAGGAGGAAGAAGAGGGAGGTGGAGGAGGAGGAAGAGGGAGGTGGAGGAGGAAGAAGAGGGAGGTGGAGGAGGAAGAAGAGGGAGGTGGAGGAGGAAGAAGAGGGAGGTGGAGGAGGAAGAAGAGGGAGGTAATTGGTCTTATTGTTCTTCATTAGTTTTATTGTTTTATTCTATATTTGTTTAACTTTGTTTATTACCTGATCTTTGTTAGATCTTGTTCATTTATTTTCATATTGCTTGTTTATCTTTGTTTATATATATTTTATTGTTTTGTTTATTCTTTTCTTTCTTCATTAATTCTAGTTTAAGATCTCTATTTATTTACTTATTCTATTCTTTCGTCCCTATTTATTTTTATATTTTATTTTACTTATACATTTTATTTTTATTTTACCTTCTATATTTTATTATTTATGATTATTATTATTATTATTATTATTATTATTATTATTATTATTATTATTATTATTATTATTAGCATCATCATCATTATCATCATCAGCTGAAGGTCAGAGGTCACAACTGAAGGTCACAGGTCACAGCTGACGTCAGAGGTCACAGCTTTTTAGAATGTCATGAACATTAGTCACCCCAGCTTAACATATCTCAAGTTTAAGCACCCAGACGCTACCTGGGGACCTAATCTTCATGTAATCCCAAAAGAATGCACAGTAGATGTCGCTTCCGTAGAGGAGAAAAACAATATTAATATATTTCCACATAATTGAAATCCCAGGACAGCCGAAATGGACTGAATTTGCTGGAGATTGCCTCGTGTACAGTTCCTGGGAAAAAAAATACCAATCATCATCGTCTTCTGGGAAATGTTTACTTGACGGCTTGTTTCCCCGATGACCCCGGTGATGTATTTAATAGACCCAATTCTAAAGTGACATACGGAGAACTGTAGGGGAAAAAAAGTCACTCATTTTGGAAGTTGTGAATTTGTTCGTGTGTTATTTTTCCATACATGGTCGTGTTTGTTTTGGGTGCGTTTTGTCTGATTATGGCAACAGTTATTGTTTATTTGACGTTTTAGAAGTTCATGATGTTGAGCCTGTTACTGACTGGTGTTGGAGCCTTACACTACACGACGGTCTGGAAGGTATGCGTCAGGGTGTACTGTAGTCTGTAAATGAGGGAAATGTCTCTTTTTTTTATGTAGAAGTCACGGATCAAAATACTCACCGGAAGCGTCTCTCCCTAATTTAACTTACCTGAACTCTAATTATCCTGACGGTGCCTGACTCACCTAAGACTCACCTAATCTTGAGTCGATTCTCTCTTTTATTTTCTTCAGGAGAGCACTTTTAAATCTGATTTTTTTTATTTTTTTCTTCTTATCTACACCAATTCATTTTATTATGTTTCTTCCGAAGGTTTTGGGGAAGATGTACAATTTTTTTTTTTGGGGGGGGTGGGGGGCTTGGCTTTGAACTGCTTGTAAATCATAGTGGTGTGAGAATATGTGTGTTCAGTATGTGTTAAACTGCCGTAAGTCATAATTGAGAATGCTTATGTCTTGTCATATTTGTATGATATTAATCTTGGGTTATTGTAAATCTAGAAGTGTTGTCAGGCAATATATATATATATATATAACGCTAGTGGGTATTGTCACGGATGTAGGAAGCCATGAGTCGCATTGGAGTGAGAAATATGATTCCAAGAAGTAAGTTTTTCCTCCAGCAGCTGGTGAATGGAAAGTGGCCCCCTCAGACTGTCGTCATGTGAGTGAAGATTCTGATCGTGTGGAAAATTTGAAGATGGATTTCATTGGAGTGGAAGAACTTTATATTGTGGTGTTGATAGTGGGGAGGGAGGGGTAGATAGTGGAGAGGTAGGGACGGTGGGAGGGAGGGAGGGAAGGTGGGATGAAGGGGGACATAGTGGGAGGGGAGGGGAGGTGAAAGGGAGATAGTGGGGAAGGAGGGAAGGTGGGAGGGAGAGAAAGGGGTGGTGGAAGGTAGGAGGAGACAATGGGAGGGAAGGAGGGGGCAGTAGGTAGGAGGAGAGAAGTGAGTGGGAAGCAGAGGGAACCCGTAACCTAAACTAACCCATCTTAACCTAACCGAACCTAATTTAACCGGACCTACACTAACCCAACATAATTTGACCGGATCTACACTAATCCAACCTAATTTAACCGGACCTACACTAACCCAACATAATTTGACCGGATCTACACTAATCCAACCTAATTTAACCGGACCTACACTAACCCAACATAATTTGACCGGATCTACACTAATCCAACCTAATTTAACCCAACCTAATTCAACCGGATCTACATTAACCTAACCTAACCTAACCTAACAGAAAACGGAAATAGTTCGATATTATTTTTGTCTCTATCTTTGATCTCTTCCTCTTCCTTCCTCCCTCTCTTCCCCTCCCTTTGATCTGCTTCTCCCCTCCGTCCTTCCCTCTTCAATCTCCTCTCCTTCCTCCCTCCCACTTCCATCACCCTCTCCTCTCCTCTTCTCTCCCCTTCCCTCCCTCCCTCCCTCCCTCCCTCTCCATAATCCTATTCCGTCCCTTCCTCCCTTCCGTCTCTTCTTACCCTCCCTCCCTCCCTCTCCATAATCCCCTTCCCTCCCTCCCTCCCTCACTATTAACCCCACTAGTCACCTCAAACTGGCACTATCCACAAGCAGCCAATTTTACGTGTGAGCACCACCAAGGCACTGATGCTGACCCACCTCTCTCGCCCTCCTTCCTCGACACCAAGCAATTACCATCTGCCTGAAGGCTTAACCATCTCCTGCACCAGCCTGAGAGGAGGGAGGGGCTTAGCTAGATAGGTGAAGTGGTGTGTGTTGGTTTAATTTAATCTCCAGCTCAGAAGATACACACACACACACACACACACACACACACACACACACACACACACACACACACACACACACCACACACAGGGTCGAGTGATTTCATATTCGATTTTCAAAATATTTTATTGGGTGACAAGAGTACAGGTTTGTGAAGGGCTGATTGGTGTCAGTTTCTAATTAATTAATGATTATTCTGGTGTTTGAGATCAGGTGTAAGTACAGGTAAAAGTGGAGGTACAGATGCAATTACAGGTGTACAAGCGTTACATAATATTTTCCTGTTATCACCTTCCTTTTATTAGTTCCTGTTAATGATTCCTGTTGTTACCTTCCTGTTATTATGAAGAGGAAATTCATCGTACTAAGCACGGCTTAATATGCCAACACAAGCTATCAATCCCGTCTGTCTGGCATTCCTCGTCACCCTGCAACGACACGCTTGAGTTACCTTCGCCAGACGAGTCTTGGCCTAACTTTTGCCAGCACTGACGTTTGTGGTTACACATGACTTATGGTGGAAGAAAAATTGGGTAAATGTAATTTTTTTTTGTAACTTGGGAGTGACCGTAGGGAGGTAATGGTGGTGACTAAGACCTTAACATCATCATCATCATGGTCTATCTTATGCTGTCTGGATCAAGTTTCTATCTGTCTATCCACCTCCGAGATCCACCAGCAGTTCATTCAGAAACTTTCGACTTTACTTCCTTCATCCTTTCACCTCCTCAATTTTCCTCATTCACTTTATCACTTTCTTAAAAATGTTCATAAATATTTATCTTTCATTACCTGTCATCTCTAGTACCTGTCCTCTATAGTACCTGTCATCTCTAGTACCTGTCTTCTATAGTACCTGTCATCTCTAGTACCTGTCTTCTATAGTACCTGTCATCTCTAGTACCTGTCCTCTCTAGTACCTGTCCTCTATAGTACCTGTCATCTCTAGTACCTGTCCTCTGTAGTACCTGTCCTCTGTAGTACCTGTCCTCTCTAATACCTGTCATCTCTAGTACCTGTCATCTCTAGTACCTGTCTTCTATAGTACCTGTCATCTCTAGTACCTGTCCTCTGTAGTACCTGTCATCTGTAGTACCTGTCCTCTCTAGTACCTGTCCTCTGTAGTACCTGTCCTCTGTAGTACCTGTCCTCTGTAGTACCTGTCATCTGTAGTACCTGTCCTCTATAGTACCTGTCCTCTGTAGTACCTGTCATCTCTAGTACCTGTCATCTCTAGTACCTGTCATCTCTAGTACCTGTCCTCTGTAGTACCTGTCATCTCTAGTACCTGTCCTCTGTAGTACCTGTCATCTCTAGTACCTGTCCTCTGTAGTACCTGTCATCTCTAGTACCTGTCCTCTCTAGTACCTGTCCTCTGTAGTACCTGTCATCTCTAGTACCTGTCATCTCTAGTACCTGTCCTCTCTAGTACCTGTCCTCTGTAGTACCTGTCATCTGTAGTACCTGTCCTCTCTAGTACCTGTCCTCTGTAGTACCTGTCATCTCTAGTACCTGTCATCTCTAGTACCTGTCCTCTGTAGTACCTGTCATCTGTAGTACCTGTCCTCTCTAGTACCTGTCCTCTGTAGTACCTGTCCTCTGTAGTACCTGTCCTCTGTAGTACCTGTCATCTCTAGTACCTGTCCTCTGTAGTACCTGTCCTCTCTAGTACCTGTCCTCTCTAGTACCTGTCCTCTCTAGTACCTGTCATCTGTAGTACCTGTCTTCTATAGTACCTGTCATCTCTAGTACCTGTCCTCTATAGCACCTGTCATCTCTAGTACCTGTCTTCTATAGTACCTGTCATCTCTAGTACCTGTCCTCTATAGTACCTGTCATCTCTAGTACCTGTCCTCTGTAGTACCTGTCATCTCTAGTACCTGTCCTCTCTAGTACCTGTCCTCTGTTCTAAATAATTAACATCAAAACATGTGTGAGGGTCGTTGTAGGTAGAACACTCAGGACAGGTGTTGCGTTGCTAAGGGGACAGATGTGGACAGGTGTTTATGTTCTCTCAGTGAGCTGCATCAGGTGGTGTATTGTGGTCTGCCAGTTATGTGAGGAGGATTTATTGGCGTGGGTAGTGGGGTGGGTGGTGTGGTTGGTGGGGTGGGTGGTGTGGTTGGGGGTTAGGGGTATTGGTAGGTGTTGGTGGGGGTGTTGGTGGTGTAGGGGGAGTATAAGACTAATATACACACACACACACACTCACTAGATTAAGTCCGCCTTATACAACTGACGTAGATCCAGTTTGCATTATGTAAATTACTGTACTGGATTTTCATACGGGATTTATTCAGCATTTAAATTCTATCAGGATTATGAGGCTGATGAAAGAGACAGAATTACGCTGCACCAGTTATCGTCCCCGGCTCGCTAATTCTCACACCTCTAATACACGGTAATTCTGAAGCTAATGCTGAGTAATTCTGAAGCTAAAACCGGGAAATTCTGAAGCTGAAACCGGGTAATTCTGAAGCTAAAACCGGGTAATTCTGAAGCTAAAGCCGGGTAATTCTGAAGCTGAAACCGGGTAATTCTGAAGCTAAAGCCGGGTAATTCTGAAGCTAAAGCCGGGTAATTCTGAAGCTAAAGCCGGGTAATTCTGAAGCTAAAGCCGGGTAATTCTGAAACTAATGCCGAGTAATCCCGAAGCTAATGCCGAGTAATTCTGACGCTAATGCCGAGTAATGCTGGAAATAAGGTGTGTTTACAGTTAAGATAAAAATTTAGCTTACAACTTACTATCATTTGTTAATTTGTTTTATTCCATTTATTTTGGATCTTTTAATTATCTGTTTTTTGCGTAATTTATCTTTATTCATTCGTTTATTAACTTATTGTCTTTAGTTCATTATTGGTCATTTATTTTCGATATATTAAGTCATTTTCTTAATTTATATATTAATTTTTATACTTGTTAGTAAAGTTTTTTGGGGGATATTTATTAAAGAGAAAACAAGTGGACAAAATCAAATGGGATTCAGGGATGCTCAGAGACAGGACCTGAAGTACGTTTTAATAACTAGAACGATATAATGTTACAGTCTGTGTGTGGGGGGGGGGGGGGTATAGGAGGAACGAGGATAAAAGTGAGTAGATGAGGAAGATGAGAGGAAGTGAAGTTTACAAAAAAAAATATATGAAAGAAATTAAAAAGAAGAATGTAGATGGGTTAAGAAAGATGATAATGGTGGAAAGGAAATACAAGGAGATAATTGATGATGATAGATGGTATAATTGTAGGGAAATGTATAGAAATATTAAAGAAATGAAATAGAAAAAGTAAATAGATGAGGGGAAAGGTAGAGCTTGTGATGGATGGATGAATAGATGGATGAAATTAAAATCCAGGTCCCCAGAGAGATACAAAAACCTTGGAATGTTATTAATTTATTTATTCATTTATTTGTTTATTTATTTATTCACCCTTTTATCAGTTAAATATCTTAGGATAGGTTTTCAATTTCTATAATTTTTTCTTCTTCCTCTTGTTGTTGTTATTTATTTACCTATACACTGCGATTGTTATTGCTATCTGATGATCACACAGTTTGTACAGGGAAAGGGGGAAATGGTAATACTCTCTGATGGATGTAGAACGGGTGAGAGGTGTAGAGGAAATTGGATACTCTCTCTCTCTCTCTCTCTCTCTCTCTCTCTCTCTCTCTCTCTCTCTCTCTCTCTCTCTCTCTCTCTCTCTTGTGCGATGGAGTGAATACTGGGAGAGGGTGGAGATGGCTTGCGGAGAGGGAGTGAGAGGGGAGGTAAGAGAGGGAGTGAAAGGGGAGGTAACAGAAGGGGAGAAGTGAAGATGGTAGAGAGAGGAAGAGGGAGGGTGGATATGGCTTGGGGAGAGGGAGTGAGAGGGAAGGTAGGAGAAAGGGAGAAGTGAGAGGGAAGTAGAAGAGAGGGAGAGAAAAGATTGATAAGGCCTGGGAGTTGTTAAGTGCGATTGAGAGAGGGTGGGAGAGGAGAGGGCAGGGAGAGTTAAGGCGACGATAACCTGGGAGTTATTAGAGAGAGTTAGGGGGCAGGAGGGAGAGAGAGTTAGGGGGTAGGAAGGAGAGAAAGTTACGGGGTAGTAGGGAGAGAGTTAAGGGGTAGGAGGGAGAGAAAGTTAGGGGGTAGGAGGGGAGAGAGTTAGGGGGCAGGAAGGGGAGAGTTAAGGGGTAGGAGGGAGAGAGAGTTAGGGGGTAGGAGGGAGAGAGAGTTTGGGGGTTGGAGGGAGAGAGAGTTAGGGGGTTTGAGGGAGAAAGAGTTAGGGGGTTGGAGGGAGAGAGAGTTAGGGGGTAGGAGGGAGAGAGAGCTAGGGGGTAGGAGAGAGAGAGAGTTAGGGGGTAGGAGGGGGAGAGAGTTAGGGGATAGGAGGGAGAGAGAGGTGAGTAAAGGTATAGTCTTGATTGCTAGTGGAAGGGATGGAAAAGTGTGAGGAAGGGGAGGAAGACGGGAAAGAAAGCGAGGGGGATAAAAATCAAAAGAGAGACAGACAGACAGACAGACACAGAACGAGGGAAATTGATAGAGAGGGGAGGATAGATTGACATAGAGAGTTATAAAGAAAGACAGAAAGGGAAGTCAAAGAATAAAAAAATAGATAAGAGCAGGAAGGTAGGGCAAAGTGAGAGAAAGAAAGAGAGAGAGAAAGTTACAATTGAGTGCTGGGGGTAAAACACAC
Organism: Homarus gammarus; assembly: GCA_958450375.1. Taxonomy (NCBI): domain Eukaryota; kingdom Metazoa; phylum Arthropoda; class Malacostraca; order Decapoda; family Nephropidae; genus Homarus; species Homarus gammarus. The sequence continues at coordinate 98,440 of CAUDMG010000786.1, read as the reverse complement.
ACACACACACACACACACACACACACACACACACACACACACACACACACATACATGACTGCAGGTATATCTGAGTTTTATGTTTTAGTGGGAATTGTAACTTAGGGGCTGTGTCTTACCACCGTGTTGTCCTCTCTCTCTCTCTCTCTCTCTCTCTCTCTCTCTCTCTCTCTCTCTCTCTCTCTCTCTCTCCTTTTTATGTCCTCTACATGTGTGTCTCTGTCTTTCTTTGTTTAGAAAGTTTTATTTGAGTGATTTTTGTTAGGGAACTTTTTATTATTATTGCTGTTGTTATTATTATTATTATTATTAATGTTATTATTATTATTGTTTTGTCATCATTTCTTCTAATTCTTCTTCTCCTCCCCCTCCTCTGTCTCCTTCCTCCTTATTTATTCATTTATTTTAGAGGCAAATGGTTGATATTACCTTCATGAACTTCTAACGGTGTTCCAGAACTGGTAATTTTCCTTCAGCAAGTTTCTGATCTGACCTTATGAATGTAAATGGTGTTCATCCTACCACTATATTTCCTCGCTTACCTTACCTTATGGGGACCCAAGCCAACTTAACCTAACCCAACCTGACCTAACCTAACCCAACCTGACCTAACCTAACCTAACTTAACCTAACCCTACCCAGAAGACAGACTTTAGACCAGAAGATGGAGTTGAGTATACTAGGGCACTCCCCAGGTATATCAGGCGGTAATCAGGTACCTGTTTCTTGCAGTGGTGAGCTACCTGGCAGTGGTCATGTGGTACCTGGCGTTGATAGGCCTGGTCACCTGTGTCCTGCTCTTCGTCGGGTTGTGTAAGGTGAGTCTCCTGCCAGGTGAACCATTTGTAGTTGGTCTGGCCGCGCCCAGGTGAGTTGTGTGTGTGAGTGTGTGTTCTTTGATAGCCCACCCACCCAAGAGAAATGTTTCATCTCTCTCTCTCTCTCTCTCTCTCTCTCTCTCTCTCTCTCTCTCTCTCTCTCTCTCTCTCTCTCTCTCTCTCTCTCTCTCTGGTTTTCGCTGAATAACACACACAAACTTTTCTTACATTTCGTTTGTAATATTAAACTGCCACGAGAGGTTCACATGATAAGAGCACCACGCACAAATATACATACATACATACATACATACATACATACATACATACATACATACCTACCTACCTAGACCTGTACATGCATATATACATACATACATACATATAATGGTAACCCCTCGTGTTCGAGGATGGCCAGTCCTAGGGCCACCTAGGCGTGAATTTGTTTAAGGTGTAGAAGCTGTCGTCAAAACAACAACCACACCCTGAGTTGGTGAGCTGTATGACCCGTGTTAAGGAATAGTCCAAGAAAACCGGATAACTCGCCAAGTGAACTGGCCGGCTAACCATTACCCTGGAACACGATCTGCAAATTTTCCAGGTTCTTAATCGCTGCTGGGTAGACATAGGCTTTTGTCTACATACATACATACATATATGCGATCTGTGCTGTAGTGGTCAGCTTACTCGCTTCGCAAGCGAGTTGACTCTGGTTCGATCCCTAGGCAGGGTGAAACTATGGGCAAGTTTCTTTACGCCATTTGCCTCTCTATACATATATGGATATAAACAAACACACACACACACCATCTCTTACCTGACCCTCAATACTGATTACATATTAATTGTATTTATTCCAGACTGTCGTACTTCACTCACCTTTCAACCATCTCGTTCAAAACATTTTATATTTCTCTCCTCCTCCTCCTCCTCCTCCTCCTCCTCCTCCTCCTCCCCGGCGGCCAGGAGTCTTAGATCCTATCGAGACAAAGTGGGTGTAAGAGTGTTTGGAATCTCGTGTAACTTGACGGTGTTGATGGGCTCGCTGTGGTCACTCTCACCTCGCAGTATTGGCTGAAGGTGATGTGTCCTTGGTGGAGGATACTGGAGGCAACGTGTTGTATTTTAGTTTATCTCTCGATGTATGTAACTATCTTTTGATCTATATCTATCTACCTTTCCTTGTCTATCTATCTATCGCTATACTCAACCAGCTACACCCAATTCACCCTGCTTCTGTCCCCAAACTACAGTAAACTACCAGAGAGAGAGAGAGAGACCTTCCAGTATACCAAATTTCCTTGCACCCACTTCACACTCAACTTCTCCCCCGACACGCTCTGGTTAAGTGGTTCTGGTGCTGTTCTCCCAACACTCGAGGCCCTGGGTTCGACCCCCCTTTCGCCTCCTTCAGGCTCGTGAATGTTTCCTTTTAGTTAACATAGTGAGTTGTTTAGTGAGTGTTGGCTGATGAGTCGAACCTTGGCTGTGAAATTATCAGTGGTGATTCTTGTGGTTAATGTTTCTCTCTCTCTCTCTCTCTCTCTCTCTCTCTCTCTCTCTCTCTCTCTCTCTCTCTCTCTCTCTCTCTCGCCTGTGGGTAAAGTCTGGTAAACTGATATTAGTTGGTGAAGAGATATTACCCATGTGGAAATGTGATTATAATTAGCAGAGTTAAAAAATTTTCCAGATGTTTATTATTATTATTATGTTTTTGATGTTGTTGTTGTTCTTGTTATCATCATTATTATTATTATAATTATTATGATTGCAATATTCTGTTTTATATATTGCACACACTAACTTGTTACTATATATGCATTATTATGTATGGTTCTTAAACACGATTGTATCTTGGCTTATCGTTAACTATATTATCTGGTGCCCTAGATAAGATAATATACCTTCACATTTGGTCGAACACCCAGTACATCCCCGAACGCTTATGTTACGAATCTTATGATAATTTTGTACGCGTGTGTGTGTGGGGGGGGGGGGTGGCTCAGGATGTGGGTGTCTGTATGTGTGGGAGAGAGTTAAGAGGGTGGTTACTTGAGTGTGTGTGTGGGGGGGGGGCGGCTCAGGAGGTGGGTGTCTGTATGTGCGGGAGAGAGTTAAGAGGGTGGTTTCTTGAGTGTGTGTGGGGGGGGGGCGGCTCAGGATGTGGGTGTCTGTATGTGTGGGAGAGAGTTAAGAGGTGGTTTGAGTGTGTGTGGGGGGGGGTGGGGGGGTGTGTGTGGGGAGGTGGGTGGGTGTGGGGGGGGGGGCGGCTCAGGAGGTGGGTGTCTGTATGTGTGGGAGAGAGTTAAGAGGTTGGTTACGGTGTGGATGTGTGGGGGTGGGTGGGGTGTGGGTGGGGGGGGGGCTGCTCAGGAGGTGGGTGTCTGTATGTGTGGGAGAGAGTTAAGAGGTTGGTTACTTGAGTGTGTGTGTGGGGGGGGGGGGGGGCTCAGGAGGTGGGTGTCTGTATGTGTGGGAGAGAGTTAAGAGGGTGGTTACTTGAGTGTGTGTGGGGGGGGGGGGGCTCAGGAGGTGGGTGTCTGTATGTGTGGGAGAGAGTTAAGAGGGTGGTTACTTGAGTGTGTGTGTGGGGGGGGGGGCGGCTCAGGATGTGGGTGTCTGTATGTGTGGGAGAGAGTTAAGAGGGTGGTTACTTGAGTGTGTGTGTGGGGGGGGGGGGCGGCTCAGGATGTGGGTGTCTGTATGTGTGGGAGAGAGTTAAGAGGGTGGTTACTTGAGTGTGTGTGGGGGGGGGGCGGCTCAGGAGGTGGGTGTCTGTATTTGTGGGAGAGAGTTAAGAGGGTGGTTACTTGAGTGTGTGTGGGGGGGGGGGGGTGGCTTCCTACTGTGTGTGGGTGTGGCTGCCTACTGTGTGTCTGTCTGTCTGTCTGTCTGTCTGTCTGTCTTGGGAGTGGGGGTAATAAGGAATACAGGACAACCACTGCAGGAAACTGAATGGAATTGTAACGTCAATTTGCTCTTCCTTTCTGGTCAAGTGGCGGGAAATTCAATCTTCCTCAGACGCAGCTGCCACGTTCTGGGGATGCCACGTGATGTTCCCCCCCCCCCCACCCCGCCTATTGGTTTCTGACGATGTTTCACCCTGTCTATTGGTTTTCTAGCAATGTTTAGTGATGTTTCTGACGATGTTTAGTGGTTTCTGGCGATGTTTAACCTTGTCTATTGGTTTCTAACAATGTTTAATGATGTGCATGACGATGTTTGGTGATGTTTTGGAATGTTCAATGTTTGGGAATGTTTAATAATGTCATTCCCTATAATGTTTAGGAATGTTTAACGATATTTTAAAATGTTTAATGGTGTTCAATGATGTTTTAGTATTTTATTAAATATTTTTTTTCGACACTGAGGTTCAACATTATCTTATATATTGTAATTATTGGTGTTTATGAATGTTTATTTGTCGTGAATATTGATTTATATTAATTTAGGTTGTTGTGTCCTACTGTAGATGTGACTTAAAGAGACAGACACACACAGAGGAGGGAAGGAGAGAGAAAAGGGGGAGACGGGCAGACAGACATAAAGGTGAGAAAGAGACAGATACAGACGAGAGAGACAGACAGACAGCGAGATACAGAGGAGGAAAGAGAGAGAGAGAGAGAGATAAACCAGGAGACAGAGAGATAGGAAAATCTATTTGTTCTTGATCTGATTCGCTTTACGACGCTAAACTGCGTCATTCCACACTTGTAATTGGTTTAACCCCCCTCTCTCTCTCTCTCTCTCTCTCTCTCTCTCTCTCTCTCTCTCTCTCAAACGTACACGGACATTTACTCACACGTTACATATAGACATTCACCTTTAGTTACACCTACATCATACAGACACAAGCACACTCGTACACATACTCAGACGCTCATACATATACATACATGCAGACATTTACATTCATATTTACACAGACATACATACAGACATACCCTGTATATCTGAATGCATACACACATACAGACAGACAGGCATAAACCTAAAGAAATTCGACACTGATGTATATAGATCAATACAAACATACACACCGACAGATATACACACAGACAAACGGATTTTTAACAGATATACATGACACAGACATAGATGCACACAGACTTTTGGAGACTTCTAAAACAGACACAGACAAAAGGATGCATACACGCAGGCAAAGACATATGTGCACACAGACATACAGCCGAACGCATATACAGATACGAGGTATACACAGAGACATCAGACTCAGACATACAACAACCACACACATACACAAACATACAAAAGACACACACACACACACACACACACACACACACACACACACACACACACACACACACACACACAGAGCTATAAAGGGCCTCACCCAGAGTCATAACTCGTATTATTATCACTACAAAGCTAAGGTGGTAGTCTTTGTACTCTCTCTCTCTCTCTCTCTCTCTCTCTCTCTCTCTCTCTCTCTCTCTCTCTCTCTCTCTCTCTCACCATCTTCTTATCTTGCTCGTTCCCCATTTTCTCCCTCCCTCTTTCCTTTCTTCCCACTCTTCCTCCTTCCTCCCTATTTCCGTCCCTCCCTTCCTCTCTCCCTCTCTCACCCCTCCCTTCTTCCCTTCTTCACCTCCCGCCCTTAAGGCCGTAATTTCAAGTTATTATAAATTAACCAAAAAAATGTCCTCGAGTATAAAGTAATTAAATTTAGTCCGACCAGGAAGTTCATATACTACCTCTATTTCCTCCTCTTCTGACTCGACTGATGCTTGTTGTACGCGCTTGAGGGATACATTTCAATAGGTTTTTCTTCACTATACAACGTTAATACTCTTCGTTATGGGGTGGATCTAATGTTTTGATCTTTAGTGCTGTACGACAGTTTGGGTTGAGTGACAGTGCTCAGGCATCGTTCAGTCTGGATAATTATCTCCTAACTAGTTGTTGTTGCAGGTCTGGAGGGCGTAGGATGTGTCCCCTTGCATAACTTCAACTTTCACAATTATCATCGTCCCCGTTAGAGCTGCAACGGTACACACACACACACACACACACACACACACACACACACACACACACAACCTCCATACAAGTGTTAACAAGACACAGACGCCAATAAGACTTCTTCCTCATCTATTCTACTGGACAATAAGACTTCACTTCACCTACTGGACAATAACACTTCACGTCACCTACTGGACACTAAGACTTCTCATCTACTAGACAATAAGACTTCACGTCACCTACTGGACAATAAAACTTGTCATTTCAAAGCTAATAAAAGGTTGATATTCGCCCCGTGTATTGACTGTGTGTGGGAGAGAGAGAGAGAGAGAGAGAGAGAGAGCGGGGAGAGTCTGTGAGAAAGAGAGAGGGAGTGTTAGAGAGAGACAAGAGGTAGGGAGTGAGAGAGAGGGATGGAATGTGAGAGGGAGGGGTAGAGAGGTGAGTGAGAGGGAGAGACGGGGGGGGGGGGGGTTGTTATACTATTACTGAACTTCAACAACTAAGATCTATTAGGTTAGGTTAGGTTAGTATTTACAATATTACATCAACAGCAAAAAATTACAAGCGATAAAACTTCGATTGAGACTAAAGGAAGGAAGAAAGTCAGAGAAAGTTAGGGACAAAAGAGATAAGAGAGAGAATAGCAAACAAAATTACTGACAGGCAGACAAAAGACACACAGACGGAGTAAGAAATTGAATGAGAGGGAGAGAGACACAATGACAATTGAGTGAATGAAGAAAATTGGGGGAGAGAGAGACAGAGATAAACATTTCTCATCACAATGCAAAAGTCACCTAATAATTTTCGGTCATTTAAGTCACCTTGTAATTTTAAGTGGTTTAGGACACCTTATAATTTTAAGTATTTTAACTCATAATTTTGAGTATTTTAACTCACAATTTTGAGCATTTTAACTCATAATTTTAAGTAATTTAAATCATAATTTTGAGTATTTTAACTCATAATTTTAAGTATTTTAAGTATGTGACTACAAAATTCATGAAGGGATGCTCTTACCGCCCCACAAATTGAATAGTAAAAAAAAATATATATATAATAAAAAAAATAATAATAATCTCACTTAGACAACCAGAGCAACTGTGACGTCATTCGAGGCTATTCTATAATTTCAAACTATCCATAATAATAATAGTCAATTAAGATTTTTTTCTTATAGTGTTCATAAGTTCAGTGTAGCTTAGTTAATATCTCACGACGGCTTGGTAATCGGTAATGACTGTACATTTAATATTGTATTAGTATTAGATTTTCAAAGGTTATGAAATTTTTTTAATTACTGAGCTGAAGTCACTCGACCCCTTGTTAAATTACTGTGGTCGTCAGCGTAAAGTGTGTGTGTGTGTGTGTAAAGTGTTGATGTGTGTGTGTGTGTGTGTGTGTGTGTGTGTGTGTGTGTGTATGGTCGTCTGTGTAAAGTGTGTGTGTGTGTGTAAAGTGTTGATGTGTGTGTGTGTGTGTATAGTGTTGATGTGTGTGTGTGTGTAAAGTGTTGATGTGTGTGTGTGTGTGTATAGTGTTGATGTGTGTGTGTGTGTGTAAAGTGTTGATGTGTGTGTGTGTGTGTAAAGTGTTGATGTGTGTGTGTGTGTGTATAGTGTTGATGTGTGTGTGTGTGTAAAGTGTTGATGTGTGTGTGTGTGTATAGTGTTGATGTGTGTGTGTGTGTGTAAAGTGTTGATGTGTGTGTGTGTGTGTGTGTGTGTGTGTGTGTGTGTGTGTGTGGGTGTGCATGGTCGTCTGTGTAAAGTGTGTGTGTGTGTAAAGTGTTTATGTGTGTGTGTGTGTGTATAGTGTTGATGTGTGTGTGTGTGTAAAGTGTTGATGTGTGTGTGTGTGTGTATAGTGTTGATGTGTGTGTGTGTGTAAAGTGTTGATGTGTGTGTGTGTGTGTGTAAAGTGTTGATGTGTGTGTGTGTGTGTGTGTGTGTGTGTGTGTGTGTGTGTGTGTGTGTGTGTATGGTCGTCTGTGTAAAGTGTGTGTGTGTGTGTAAAGTGTTGATGTGTGTGTGTGTGTGTATAGTGTTGATGTGTGTGTTTGTGTGTGTGTGTATAGTGTTGATGTGTGTGTGTGTGTAAAGTGTTGATGTGTGTGTGTGTGTGTAAAGTGTTGATGTGTGTGTGTGTGTAAAGTGTTGATGTGTGTGTGTGTGTGTATAGTGTTGATGTGTGTGTGTGTGTAAAGTGTTGATGTGTGTGTGTGTGTGTGTGTAAAGTGTTGATGTGTGTGTGTGTGTGTGTAAAGTGTTGATGTGTGTGTGTGTGTGTGTGTCATGTTACCGTGTTTGAGGCGACAGTTCCGGATATGGCGTCATGTTTTTTATCAGCAAAAAGGCTATTTTTTTTTACCTTACTGAGAGTTCGACAGGTGAGCAGTGAAAACTCTCTCTCTCTCTCTCTCTCTCTCTCTCTCTCTCTCTCTCTCTCTCTCTCTCATATCATAACGCGCTTTAGATAAACCAGCTTATAGATGTTTACATAGATAGCGCGTTCCATAAACAGATTGCGACGTAATCAGTAGCCACCCCGTTACATACATCGAATGTTTTGCTATATAGAAAAAACATTTATTCACACTATTTAATTTTTCCCTTTGAATATAAATTTTACCCTATTAATATTTTTCCTACTGTATTATTTTTTTCTACCAATATATCTTTTTTCCCTAACAATGTAATAATTCCCTACTAACATAATTTTTTCCCTATGCTAAATTATCCTATCAATATTATTTTTCCGTGCCAATTATTTTTTTTAGGCCTAACCATTGGTATTTTATTTGCCTACATTATATTTATTCCTGCCAATAATATTTTTCCCCCTAGTATAAAACATATTCCCGTTCCCGTCATCAATTTCCCCTCACATGGTAAATATTTTTTTCCCTAACGTGAATTAATTTTCTCCCTACACCATTTATATATATGTGTGTGTGTGTGTTAGTGTTATTTTTCCATCCCTACACTCTATATTTTTTCCAACCAATATTATTTCCCCATCACTATATTTTTTACCTATACATTCATTTTCTTCCTGCAGAATATTTTTCCCTACATTTTTTCCCTTACACGATTTTCTCCCACTATTTTCCCCTAACTATCCATACACTATTTCCCATACATTATCTTCCCCTACAATATTTTCCCCTTACACTATATTTTCCCCTACACTATTTTCCCTGAGACAGTTTTCCCCCGTCAATACACTATTCTCCCTGTAACACAAATAGGAAACAAGGATATTTTCCCCACACAGAACTTAATATTCAGATTGCGTGAACCAAATGCTGATGAAATACACATATTCTTTTAGTTTGGGGGAATGTTGTGTTGATGCGAGGAATTTCAGAAAACATTATATATTTAGGAATTAACTGTTTAATTGTATGTCTGTACAGTATTATCATTTCATCATCATCATCATCATCATCATCATCTACAATGCCAGCGTGGAGATATTTGTTTACATAAAATTAATATATAATGAAATTTATTTTTTTAATAAATTTTCGAAAAAAATACATGAGGAAAGTGGTAAATGTCGTCAGGCGCACACACACACACACACACACACACACACAGCAGAGAAACAGATTCTCCAAATAACATGGATGCTTCAACAACTTTGGTGGAGGAGAGCTGAAAGGAGGGGATGTGGGGCAGGAGGGAGGGGGAGGGGGGAGGGAGGCAGAGGGAGGATAGGGAGGCAGAGGGAGGGAGGGAGGGGGCAGTCGAGGGTGATTACGTTAAATTCTTCCCGTAATGACTCAGTACCTTATTACCAGCAGCGTCGATTCAACACAACTTCCTCCCGTCTTCACTGATTCTCTTGAGTCACACGATTCGGATGGCTCACTGAACCGGATGATTGACATGATTCACAAGATTCGATTGGCCTGCTAGGTTGGATGATTCACAAGATTCGGATACGGCGTTGAACTGAAATTACTGAATGATTCGCTGATTCACACGATTTAAATGGAAGCAATTTCTTTTAGCATCGATGTGTAAACAAAGAATGTGGAGGGAGGGAGGGAAGGGGGTAGGCAAGAGGGAGGGAAGGATGGGGATATGCAAGGAGGAGGGGTAGGCAGGGGGGAGGGAGGGGGATGGGTAGGGGAAAGGGAGGGAAGGTCACTCTATCATTGTATACTTCACTACGTCAGATAAAAATTATTATTTATGTGGGGTAAAATCTCACAACTTCTGCCAAAATCTTCAAAATTATGACTCTCACACTTTATGAGGTGAAGGGGGGGGGGGGTAAAGAGGTGAGGGAGAGAGGGGGTAGAAAAAAATTAAGTTTATGATATTTTCAATTTTTATGATAATGTTAAAATATCCCCTCCCTCCCCCCCTCCCTCTTTCTGTTATTAATTACTTCACGTCAGTCTCTCCTGTCTCATTTTTCTCACTATCTCCTTCCTATCGTTCTCTTTATCTCTCCTTTCATCATTCTTCTACCCTCTTATCCTTATCCCTCGTTGTTCCCATCTTTCTTGCCTTTATTATCATTATTCTTCCTTATTCTTTTTATCCCTTCTTTAAATTACAGTTGTTTACTATAATAACAGTAGCAACAACAACAACAATAATAATAATAATAATAATAATAATAATGACGAACCAAGTTGCAACACACAAGATATAATAGTTGTAGTGATGATGTTGGGGTAGTGGGGAGGGTGGTGGTGGTGGTGTTGTTGGTAGTGGTAAAGGAAGTGGTGGTGGTGGTGGTGGTGTTGTTGGGAGTGGTAAAGGAAGTGGTGGTGGTGATGGTGGTGGTGGTGGTGGTGAAGGAATGACTCACTGCATCTTGGGCTGGACGGTGAAAAGCTCTGGTTGACAGATGTGAATCCCTAAGGTGTGCTTGTGGGTGTGTATAACCTTGTAGCCTGGGAGGACAGGTTATAAGGGATGGTGACCTAGCCGAGGAGGAGAGGTTACAAGGGACGGATAGTTATGTTGTAAGACTTAGGGGTAGGTTAACTTATTTTCTCTCTCTCTCTCTCTCTCTCTCTCTCTCTCTCTCTCTCTCTCTCTCTCTCTCTCCTATTAGTTTCCTCTATGGACTAAATTGTATTGTGGGATTTTGTTATTTTTTGGGGGTGGAATTTTATTTATTTATTTATTTATTTATTTAATATTTTTGGTAATGAGAATTTTGAACTGGTTGGAAATGTAATTGTGATATAATGTTTATAGAGAGTCAGTCAGGGGTGTAACGAGACCTGTTTAATGAATGAGGATGGCTGTGTGTGGGTGTGGAGGGGTAGGTGGGTGGGTGTAGGGTGGTAGGTGGGTAGGTGTGGGGTGGTAGGTGTGGTTAATGGTTTGGGTGTTTATGTAGGTGGGTGATGAGTGTGTGTGTGGGTGTCGGAACTATGGGTTTTTTTAATGTGGTATATAAACACTCGTTATTTTATATTGCAGCTGTTCAGGGTGACACACACACACACACACACACACACACACACACACACACACACACACACACACACACACACACACACACACACACACACACACTGTCCTGGTGCTGTAGGGAATAGTGACCTGTGCATATTTAGGCATAATTTTTGATAGTTCATGTATGTATGTGTATGTATATGTGTTTATATTGTGTTTTTGTCTGTGTGTCTGTGTGTCTGTCTGTCTGTCTGTCTGTCTGTCTGTCTGTATTACTTTAACCACTATAAGATTTTTTTCTTATCTCTGCGTGTAAGTTATAGAGACACTGTAGTTAGCACCGCGTGTGTCCCTGTGTGTGTTAAGGGTCGTGTCCTTATGTGGTTGACCTACACACTAACAAGATCCTCACAAGATGGCGTCGAAGTTTCATCTAGACTCTTTTATCTTAACTTGTCCTCTCGTCTATAGTTACGTGAAAAAAATACAATCTTAGGAGCGTTCAAAGAATTTGGTCCCCCGGTCTGGGAAATTTATACGAGAAAGAAGACTCATATATAGGTTAATGTGGTGTCTTTATGACGCCATCATCACAAGGGGTGTTACTGTACCTGTGTTGCCAGACGTATGAAGGGCACGAGACTAGGGTCACTGTGTTGGGGTGATTTTGATGGCATTTTACTGAAACCTGAGTTAGTGCATCAGTATATGTCTAGGTGTGTGTCGTGGTTGTTATGAAGATATTTTACTACTTTTATTATATCCGGGTAAATAAGATGCATTTTATTTTGTTGTTTAGATCCTTACTGTTAAGACACCAGCTTTAAATTACCACTTTCATGACCCCACGTTTAGGTGAAATAAGCTGGGGAGGTGCGAATCTAAAGGTGAAATAAGCTGAGAATCTAACCTGAGCTAACCTAAACTAAGCTTGTTGTATCCAGGTTAGGGCGGCAATCTTCCCGATACTTTCACCTCACTGTTTTTTTTTTATGTCTATGTATGGTTAGGTTAGGTTAGGTTAGGTTAGGTTAGGTGAAGATAGTCTAGGTTAGGTTAGTTTCATGATCTCAATGTTTTCACACACACACACACACACACACACACAGAGCATATTCATTTGTAAATCAAGAGAACCATTCCCAAATTATGTAATTGTATATTTTCAGCCTTCTGGCTGCCATGCTCTTTCAATAAACCGTTAATTATTATTATTATTATTATTATTATTATTATTATTATTATTATTATTATTATTATTATATTTTCTCTTTCACCGACGCTGAAGAAAAGAGAAAACTTGGCAACTTTTTCCTTGAATAGAGAGAATAACAACATTACAAAGCGGAGTGAGTCCCTGGGGTGAAAAATATGTCGGAAAAATAACCTAACTGTAAACTCTGCTAACACACACACACACACACACACACACACACACACACACACACACACACACACACACACACACACCCACCCACTTTTCTGCAATAGTGTAAAGAAAAGCATTGCAAGTCAGCTCCGCCTCTGCCCGCTGTAGGAAAATAAAGCCAAGAAAAAAACAATATATTACGTGTAAACTTAGGCATTGTACGTGGCTATTGCCCTCTTAGTGAGTTGATAAATAAAGGTCCTGAGCTGTTATTGGGGGAAGTGTTGCTCTGGTGTTGTGACATGGCAATACCCTGAGAGAACATGTTGGTATTGTGTTGCTGCTGAGATGGAGACAGGGGGTGGGGGAGAGGAGGGAGACAGAGGGTGGGGGAGAGGAGGGAGACAGAGGGTGGGGGAGAGGATGAGACAGAGGGTGGGGGAGAGGAGGGAGAGAGGGTGGGAGATGAGAGAGAGAGGGTAGGTGAGGATGAGGAGGGAAGGGCAGAGAGGATGAGGGAGAGGAGGGAAGGAGTCAGAGAGTAGGAGAGGAAGAGGAGGAAGGAAGGAGAGTGAGAGGGTGGAATGGAGGAGGAGGTGGGAAAGAGAGTGAGAGAGTGGAGAAGGAAGGGAAGGGAATTATAGAGTGGGGAAGGAGGAGAAGAGAATGAGAGGGTGGTGGAGGAGGAGGAGAGGAAAGAGAGGGAGGACAGAAGGATAAGGGAGAAAGAGAGACAGAGAGGAAGGGAGGAGAAGGAAGGGAGAGTATATGGGGGTAAACATTTGTGTTGTTTAGCGGCCGTCTACTGGGAGAGGACAGGACGTCAGTCTGGCGAGGGATGAAGGGATTACTTGATGAGGCGTGTGAGAGAGTGAGAGACATGGCGTGTTTGTGAGACGGTGAGAAAGAAATAAAAAGAGACCTTTCGTTTATGTAAAGCCGTGAGAGACTGGAGTTCATGTAGGACTGAGAGAGAGAGAGAGAGAATGCGTTCATGTGACACAATGAGGAATAAAGAGAGAATAAGGGAAAGATAAAGTACGTACATGCGAAAGACGTAAAACAGAAAGACAGAAAAACACTTTGTGAGAGGATAAAGAGAGAGAGAAAGAGGGGAGAAGTATTGCCACAGTGTTAATATAAGCGAGAACCTTAGGGGGAGAGAGAGAGAGATTAACCTAACCTAATCTAATCCAACTAATAGCTTAATAACGACAAATAAAACTCCATTAAATAAAACTCACTACAAGAATACGCACAAACTGTTTACCTAACAATCAACACACGTCTCAAGCTATCAATAAGGGACCCAGCCAACCACCTTGTCGTGGTAGTAACAATGACTAAATAAATGTAACAATCTGTATTTAAACTTAACTGGTCACTCTGCTAGGAAAAAAATAAGACTTCAATCAGTTAAAAAAAAATCTATTGAAAGAATATATAAGTTTATTTACTATTTATGCATAGAATTGAAAAAAAAAATACAAAATAGGGAGTATTTTCCCTTTTCATCCCCCCCCCCCTAACACATAGTCATCATAACAGTTACGTATTTCCCTTACCTTCAGTCCTGTGGCAATTTATCGTCAATATCTCTCCCTAGAAATTCCCCAGTCAGTTGCACGGTTCGATTGGCTCCCAGTGTAAACATGTACAGAAACGTTTGGTGTGTAATTCGAGTAAAATGTCCCTCAGTAAAGGGCGTAGTTGGGAGTCTTTGGCTGGTCTAAGTGAGTGGTTTGAAAGGGTCACGGTGGTTGTATTGTATTTAGTTTATAAGAATTGTGTTGGTGTTTGTCTGTCTGTGTGTGTGTGTGTGTGTGTGTGTGTGTGTGTGTGTGTGTGTAATAATAATAATAATTGACGGTTTATTGAAAAAGTTCTGCAGCCCGAAGGCTGAAAATATACATTGGACATAAATGACTTATTACATACATTGGTGGTTTAACAAAAGCCTTCATTAGAGAAAGGTAAAGGAACATACAGTGAACATTCAGATTAATATAGGTGTTGAACAGCAAACACGTAGTGTAGTAACTCCCTCCCAGATGGTGTTAGGAGGGACCTCACGTGGTGTAGTAGTTCCCTCCCAGATGGTGTTATGAGGGGCCTCACGCGGTGTAGTAATTCCCTCACAGATGGTGTTATGAGGGGCCTCACGTGGTGTGTGTGTGTGTGTGTGTGTGTGTGTGTGTGTGTGTGTGTGTGTGTGTGTGCCTGTTTGTTTATTTGTTTTCAGCTTAACTTTGCATCATTTACTCGTCACAAAACCACATTATGTTGAGGATGTGAGAAACTATTATTAATTAGGGTATATTATTAATCCCCCATCCTCCTATTTTTATCTCCATCCCTATTATCTACACCATCCCTACTATCTCCACCATCCCTATTATCTCCACCATCCCTACTATCTCCACCATCCCTATTATCTCCACCATCCCTACTATCTCCACCATTCCCACCCCCACATCCCCACCATCCCCCACAATACTGGTAGGTAAGCCCACTCCGGCCGTCACTCGCTTCTTTGAGTCTGGGGAAGGTGGCTTAGGGATCTGGTGAGGGGTGGGGAGGGTGGCTAGGGATCTGGTGAGGGGTGGGGAGGGTGGCTAGGGATCTGGTGAGGGGTGGGGAGAGTGGCTAGGGATCTGGTGAGGGGTGGGGAGGGTGGCTTTGGGGTCTGGGGAAGGTGGCTATGAGTCTTCCTATCACCACCGTTAAAAGGATCATCACTCACACTGCTGGACCGTGTGTGTGTGTGTGTGTGTGTGTGTGTGTGTGTGTGTGTGTGTGTGTCCCACCACTATACTACTACCACCACCAGAGTTATTAAGTACCATTCACTGGATCTTAGTTTTATCTTCAGTTAAGTATAAACTCACGTGTTTCCACAAAGTCCGTATGTTAATTTCTCCTTAACTGGCCGAATTAAGTTAATACACGAAAAATAACCTACATTATAACATCAGAGCTACACTGAGACTTCTCTAGTTCAGCTCGCTCGACCGATTTGGGAACAGATTTAACGTAGAATGTCTGTGATTGGCTGAAACGGCGTGGGTATATTGTCTGTGATTGGTTGAGAGGGAGGGGACGACCACCTCCTTGAGCCTCGTGGAAGATGAGGATCTCCCCCTTGAGCCCAGTCTGGTGACTCTCGAGGACTTATGTCTGGTAGGCCTAGAGGCACTGCTCTCTCTCTCTCTCTCTCCTTCCACTCTTTTCCCCAACCTTCCTCTCACCACCTCCTCCTCCTTCACTATTCACCATTTATCAACCTCTTCTCCATCTTCCCTCCATCTCACCACATCCAACTCCCCTCCACTTCCACCCCTCCACCTCCTCTCCACTCGTCCACTGTATCATCATCATCAGGTGGAGGTGAGGTGGTGAGTGGGTGTTAGTCAATATGGGAGCGGATAGCTGGCCACCCACACTGGAATTCCTTCATTAGAGGCTTGTGGTCGGTTGAGGAATGTCTTTCTCGCTTACTGACCAACACACACACACACACACACACACACACACACACTATAACGTTATATAAAATCTCCTCCTTGAGACGATTAATGTCCGTGTTGTTATAGGGTCGACCTCTACTGGTAATATGTCATCTGGAGGAAAAATTGTGAGCCTGGTGTGTTGTGACCCACCATCACTCTCCTGCCTTGATCACACGCACACGCACACACACACACACACACACACACACACACACACACACACACACACACACACACACACGCGCGCGCGCGCGCGTCAGGGTGGTTAAACTTCTCTTGGGATACACTTGAGGGCGAGTCTTCAGGTGAGCACTTAGGAAGGTTCAGTCTTCAGGTGACTATCGAGGTCCATCGTCACCTGAAGATTGGCACCCCCCCCACCCTCCCTTGATAGCGCCGGGGTGGTTAAACTTAATGTGGGTTGATCTTCAGGTAAACAGTTAGGGGGCTAAAATATCTCATTAATAGAGTTCCTGTTAATGTTAAACTTTTCAGTTCCCACAAACAATTTTTTTACAATGATTCTTGACTTCCATTTACCCGAGACATCCTTAGTATTCAGTAAATCTTGGGAAAACTTTAATAATTTTCGTGACGTCATGAATGTGTAATGCTCGTGACGTCATGAATGTGTAATGCTCGAGAGTTCATGAATGTGTAATGCTCGAGACGTCATGAATGTGTAATGCTCGTGACGTCATGAATGTGTAATGCTCGAGAGCTCATGAATGTGTAATGCTCAAGACGTCATGAATGTGTAATGCTCGAGACCTCATGAATGTGTAATGCTCGAGACGTCATGAATGTGTAATGCTCGTGACCTCATGAATGTGCAATGCTCGTGACATCATGACTGTGTAATACTCGTGACGTCACGGCTGTATATATACCTTCAACATCTGTCCTGTTATTCCATCTGATCTAGGGTCCTTACCGTCCTCATATTAAAACCCATCTCCTCCTCCTCTTCTGGTTCTGGTAATATCAAGATCATTGTCATTATTAAAAACTTTATTCATAATCATTCTATAGTGTCCCTCCCCCCACAACCATCATCATCATCATCATCATCATCATCATCATCGTATATCGGTCGTCAGAGGTAATTACTTTCCCATATCACACACCCACTAGCAGCCTTTGACTTTCCTACCCCTAGCCCTGTAATCTTTCATTATCTTTATTGCTTTATCCACTTCGACGTCTCCACCGCCACCACCATCACCAGTATTCAGTGCTTCATCCGCTTCATCTGTCAGGTTTTGTTGGAATTCTTAGTTTATCCCGTTTGGTTTAGTTTGGTTAGGTAAGGTAAGGTAAGGTAAGGTAAGGTAAGGTATCAACACAGCTTCTATTCCTGACACTCAGTTATAGCATCCTATGGTTAGGTTAGGTAAGGTAAGATCAGGTCAAGTCAGGTAACGGTATCAACACACAGCTTCTATTCCTGACACTCATTAGGTTTAGTTAGGTCAGGTAAGGAAAGGAAAGGTAAGGTCAGGTAAGGAAAGGTAAGATTAGGTCAGGACAGGTAAGGTAAGGTAAGATAAGGTAAAGTAAGGGTATCAACACACAGCTTCTATTCCTGACACTTAATTATAACATTATATGGTTCATCTGGGATCATTTCCTTTATCTGTTCACGTCCTCCAAGAATCTCCTCCAGCTGCTGTTTGATGCACTGCTTTGATAAGTTACGCGTCTTGACATATCCTAATATGATTATTCTGGTTGGGATAATTTACATCTGGCGAAATCCACGTGTACTTATGTATGTCCTTATGTTTACAGTGAGTTCCTGCTATCTATTATTTATAACACACACACACACACACACACACACGAGTCCATCCTCCCCTCCCCTCAAGAAATAAGTTCCCAGTGTCATATAAAACAGTTAATTACACATTTATAATAGCCCTAGGCAATGTGACATCTATATCTCCAAATTACATAAAAAGGTTAATAAAGAGGATTATATATATCTTCCTACTGATATAGAATTTATTTAAATAGACAGAGTATTGTATATCAGTGTAATATATCTAGAACGGGTATCATTAGAAAGTTAATATAGCCAGCGTGTTGACGAGAGCCGAGTCGAGTGGGGTAATTTTAATAACTCTACGGCGTTTACAACCCGTGTTTCACTAGGTTCAGTTTTATTATTAAGAGTGAGAAATTAATGTTAACGATAATATTAATAATGACAAGAATAATGATTATGAGAAATTAGAATAATAATAATTACAATATTAGTAATGATAACTTGTTGTATGACGTGTTAGTGATGTGTTTTATGACGTGTTCTTAACGTGTTTCAGGACGTGAAGTTACTGTTGCTGCCGTGGCTGCTGGACGCCGCTATCGTCGTCATCGTCGACGTGGTCTTCATCGTCTATATCGCCTATCAGGAACGAGTATGTAACACACACACACACAGCGTTTCTCTCACACACACACACACACACACACGCACACACACACACACACAGCGTCTCACACACACACAGCGTCTCTCACACACACACACACACACACACACACACACACACACACACACACACACGTTGCAGTAAGTGATTTCACAATCCATTTAATATCTTTGCCCTCTGAGTGGCAACACTCCGGATAACGCTGCCAATATTACAAGTTTTTTTTCTTATGAGAGAGAGAGAGAGAGAGAGAGAGAGAGAGAGAGAGAGAGAGAGAGAGAGAATTTGGGGAAGAGGCAGGGAAGGAGAGAAAGTCAGATTATGTGGTAAGTATGTGAAAGGCAGAGAGACAAAATAAAGTAAATCTCTCTCTCTCTCTCTCTCTCTCTCTCTCTCTCTCTCTCTCTCTCTCTCTCGGAAGTGCTGCTTTGAATACCCGCTGGAGCTTTGTGTCAGTTTAACATATTGTGCCCATTATGTCTTCTGTTTGGGTCGAAGGCGGTGGTTGTTGTGTTGTTAGTGGTGGTGATGGTTGTTGTTGTTGATGGTGGTGGGTGTTAGTGATGGTGGTTGTTGTTGTTGATGATGGTGGTTGTTAGTGATGATGATGGTTGTTGTTACTGATGATGGTGGTGGTTGTTAGTGGTGGTGATGGTTGTTGGTGTTGATTGTTAGTGATGGTGGTTGTTGATGAGAGTTGTTGTTGGGTGTTAGCGAAGGTTGTTATTTTTGATGATGGTGGTTGTTGGTTATTAATGATGGTGGTTGTTGTTGATGTTAATAATAATAATGGTAGTTATTGGTTGTTAGTGGTAGTGATTGTTATAGATCTATTTTTAGAACCGAAGTCATACCACCACTACCACCGTATAGAACCATTTAGAGGAAGGTGTGGCAGGTAACGATGTACAGTAAACTATTCTCTACCACCGCCTGAAACGATAGGATAAGGTAATTGGGTACGGGGCTGAATGTAACGAGTATATAGGGACCAGTGCATTCTATCAGTAATGTTGAGAGACGTGACAAGTGCATCCAGACACATCAAGTTGCTCAAGTACACAAAGGGAAGTAATAACATAGATAACGAAAATAAACAAAGGAAAATAACAGGTTGATGGTATGCTAGCGTTATGTGTTGAACTATAGGTACCGTTTAGGGAGTTGAAATGAGGATTTGTTTGTGTATAACGTCATCACCCGCTGCCGTGACGGCATATTCAACCGTTGTGACGTCAGCATCAACTGTTGTGACGTCAACACCAACGGCTGTGACGTCATCACCCACTGCCGTGATGGCATCATCCACTGTTGTGACGTCAGCATCAACTGTTATGACGTTATCATAAAATGTTGTGACGTTATCATCAGCTGCTGTGGCGTCATCAACTGCTGTGATGTCACCATCAGGTTAGAGTAGGTTAGGTTAGAATGGGTTAGGTTATGATAGAGTAGGCTAGGTCAAGTCATATTAAATCAGGTCTGGTTAGGTTAGATTAGGTAAGGTTAGGCCAGGTTAGTTTAGAGTAGGTCAAGTCAGGTTAGGTTGAGTAGGTTAGGTCAGATCAGGTTCGGTAAATAAGAGTATCCGTTTCTGCTTGACATTCCTTATTATGCTTGCCTTATAGGTCTCCTTCCTGCGTGACCGTGTGCAGTACAGAGATACACCAAGGGTAGATGGGAGTGTGTGGAGGTTGGCCGGTCCCTTACCTCCTGAATTTGTTATATTCTTATGGGATTAATTGCTTCGATAACCGTTGATTCACTTACCAACGACTTTCCACAGGCCCTATATGCGTCGGTTATTGATTCCTGTACACACACACACACACACACACACACACACACACACACACACACACACACACACACACACACACTGCTCGAGGGGAAAACTTTGGCTGAAAGAGTGAGAAAAATGAAGGAGGGAGAGAAGACGTAGAGGAAGGAAGGAAAGGGGAGAGAGAAAGGAAGGACGAGAGATGAAAGGAGGGATGGATAGAAGGAGGAAGAAATGGAGGGATGGAGGTAAGGAAGATAGGATGGAAGGGAAATTCAATAGCAAGGGTTTGACGAAGTGAAAGAAACAAATACAAGATAGAGAAAGTTGAGGAGAGGGAGAGAGAGAAAGAGAGATAGCAGGAGGTGAGATAAAGATAGGAGGAGAGATGGGTACGTCTACGATAGGTAGTTACTCCGCTTACTTCTGGACAGTTGTGACAAGTGTGGCTGTTCTCTCTCTCTCTCTCTCCCCTCTTCCTTCCTACTTTTCTACCCTCCCAATCCCCCTCCCTTCCCCTCTCCCATTTTCCTTATTCTCTTCCTCCCTCCTGTTTCTCTCTTACTCCCTATCTCCTCGTCCGTCCTTCCCTTTTCTTCCTCTCCCCTCTCCTCCATCTCCTCTCCCTTCCTCTTTTGTTTCCCTCCCTCACTCCTCCTCCTCCTTCCCTCCCTCTTCGCTCTTTTTCCCTTTCTTTCACCCATCCCCCTCCCACCCTCCTCCTCGCCCTCCCACCCTCCTCCTCGCCCTCCCACCCTCCTCCTCGGCCTCCCACCCTCCTCCTCGCCCTCCCACCCTCCTCCTCGCCCTCCCACCCTCCTCCTCGCCCTCCCACCCTCCTCCTCGGCCTCCCACCCTCCTCCTCGGCCTCCCACCCTCCTCCTTGCCCTCCCACTCTCCTCCTCGGCCTCCCACCCTCCTCCTCGCCCTCCCACTCTCCTCCTAGGCTTCCCACCCTCCTCCTTGCCCTCCCACTCTCCTCCTCGCCCTCCCACCCTTCTCCTCGCCCTCCCACTCTCCTCCTCGGCCTCCCACCCTCCTCCTCGCCCTCCCACTCTCCTCCTCGGCCTCCCACCCTCCTCCTCACCCTCCCACCCTCCTCCTCGCCCTCCCACACACTGGAGTGAGACAGACCAACTATCAGTATCACCTGCGTTGTGTCACCTGACCCCCCCCCCCATCTACCCCCCCCCCCCCACACCAACACTAGAGGAACACATCTAAAGAAATAATAACAATTTTACACTCGTCCCTCACACTTACACAATCACACTGTCATTTCACATCACCCTCACCCTTATTCTTGTTTATCAAGGTCAACATCAACACAAAGTCATACACAATTTACACAATTTTTCACAACTTAGGAAATCTAATAAACTCTTGCAAAATCCTTCCGGTTACAGTGTGATATTTCAACCTTTATTCCCGCCCTGTAAAACTTCTCCTTTGTGTTCAGTTTCCTCGGTTATGTATGAGATTTATTGGTGTGTCTCTGTAGCGCTAAATGGATATCTCTCTCTCTCTCTCTCTCTCTCTCTCTCTCTCTCTCTCTCTCTCTCTCTCTCTCTCGTGGAGTCTAGATATACAAAATTTTCGTCAATTTTTTGCACAATGGGAGAAATAAACACACACACACACACACACACACACACACACACACACACACACACACACACACACACACACACACACACGACCATTTCTGTTGTATGTTATATCTGATAGCAGTTAAATTTATTCGTAAGTCTTCAGATGCAAGAAGAACACAAATTAACGTACACACCTTTGAGAGTCCATCTTCTGGGTCGCAGGTGAGGTGAGGCTGTTGGCTGCTCTTTTGTGTCGCCACTAACGAGGAAAATTAAGCGTTGGAACTTTGGGGAATCTGTGGTGCGGTGGTTCAGAGACGAGGTTCTATCGTTAGTGGAGACAAATGGTCACCAGTCTACCCTAATTGGCTTCACATCCCCTCACCATCTCTCCCCAGTGGGCCGCCATCTTGGTAACCTTTCTCCCCTGCCATCCCTCCCCCCCCCCCCCGCCATCCTGGTAACCTTCATTCCTGTCATCCTTATCCCCGCCATCTTGAGGGAGGGAGGTAGGGGGGATGGTGAGTTGGGGGGAGACTGGGAGTGTAAAGGGGAAGGCGGTCGGAGAGACGTGTTCCATTAATAACACATTCACCCCTGGCAAAAACAAGTCACTGTGACCTTAATCTTTTGGGGGGGCGGGGAGAAACGGGTCAGGTCAGGTCAAGTTAACAGTTCAACTATTGATGTCCACAGTCGTACAGCACACTACAGTCATACAATACTACAGTCGTACAGTACACTACAGTCATACAACACTACGGTCATACAACACTACAGTCATACAACACACTACAGTCATACAATACTACAGTCATACAGTACACTACAGTCATACAACACTACAGTCATACAACACTACAGTCATACAGCACACTACAGTCATACAACACTACAGTCATACACCACTACAGTCATACAACACTACAGTCATACAACACTACAGTCATACAATACACTACAGTCATACAGCACTACAGTCGTACAGCACACTACAGTCATACAATACTACAGTCATACAGCACACTACAGTCATACAACACTACAGTCATACACCACTACAGTCATACAACACTACAGTCATACAATACTACAGTCATACAATACTACAGTCATACAGCACACTACAGTCATACAGCACACTACAGTCATACACCACTACAGTCATACAACACTACAGTCATACAACACTACAGTCATACAACACTACAGTCGTACAACACTACACAATACGACACTTTCTCCTTCACTTTCATTCTTTTCTGTTTCAGTTTCACCTGATGATAACGCCTTTTTTTATCTCACTTTCACCTGAATATAAATAATTTTTATCTCACTTTCAGTTGAACATGGATCCCACTGTAGCCATCACATTCACTATCGACTTCTTTCTGCTGGTTTTACATGTGAGTATACTGACGTGTGTGTGTGTGTGGCGTCCTGATTGTACAGTATTTCAGGCGTGTGTGTTCTCTTGTACGGAGGAGGAGGGGGCTTCTAAAATGACGGCATAGTATGT